>PNEQ01024634.1:0-47033 GCA_003012365.1 Medauroidea extradentata | reverse complement strand
AATAAACAGTCAAAGATATGCATATGTAAATACATTTCTAGATGTGGTGCAAGATCTCTGAACTATACCTTGGATGTGGCGGTAGTCCTACTGTTACAAAAATGGTGTGCATACAGTAAACAAAGTGAAGTGTACATACACAGATAATTTTTTAAAAAATAAAAAAAAATACTTCTAAGTGTCTGGCAAAGACAAATAACACATAATTTTAATCAAAAAAAAAAGGAAATAATTTAATAAAACAACTTCCCAAAAATACGAAAAAATTCACATTTTTGCCTTACAGTCTCCCCTTAAGAAGGTGTTTCATCCTTTGCGTTGAATTTTTCAGTTACGAATCCCAAGAGACTCGGATGTTTCGTGGGTTCAACGACCCGCCGGCTGGACTCCAAGGTCTTGTGTACACTCTGTCCTCCGCTCCTTGTCCATTGACTTAATTCTGTTCCAGTGAATGCCCAGTTATACATCTGACAAGGTACCGCGGTAGTCAGTAAGTGTTTTCATTCAGGTCTGCTATAGTTTAACAGTCCTCAATGAAGCGTTTCAGTAACAGTGACTCATTCGCGGAAGAAATTAACGTGTGCAGGAGTTTGAAATCTAACGTCTCTTCTAATGAATTAATGGAATTTTCGGGTCTCTAATCAAAACATTTCTTTACTTGAAATTACTAATGTTTCACTATTCCGGTTTTATATTACTCAAAGGACTTCGGATTTAGTCTCCAAATTTCATACTTATAATTAGAGCCGCGATTTTATGGCGAAAAGATTTTTGCAACATTTGGTTTCGATGCGTCATGTGCACACCTGCAGCTCTGCTTACATCGTCTGTGGTTGGATGATTTTACTCTCACTTGCCTTGGCAAATTATAGGCGTACAGACTCACAATAATCTTATTCTGATTGGTGCAGTCAAATGAGAAACGTGTCCGAACAAAGACACGCTGACAATAACCTTGAAACAGAACTGCCGATGTGCATGTGAGTCACTGAAACAAAGTGGGGCAAAAATCTTTTCGCGACAAAATCGTGACCCTACTTATAATTTAACCGATGACTCACAAACGGCAAGCGTCTATTTATGATTTTAAAACAATTCGTATAATTACGTTATAATTAAGGACACCTGATTTTCGCGGAAAGATTGTTGCACCGTTTGTTTCAGTGTTTTTAATGCATGTCTGTACCTATGCTTCATTGTCAGTGATTGTATGTTTTTAACTCTCGGTGTTTTGAAGTTCTACTCACAAATCACAGACGAGTAATTTGCCAGTCACCTTGTGGGGAGTGGGAAATTTTGGTCAGCGCTTAACATCGAGGTCTTAAGCGCTGGTGAGGGGTGACATGAGGTGAGTATGGATCAGCGCTGGAATGAAGGGGCAGGGGAAACGGGAGGTCCCCGAGAAAACCCGCCGACCAACGGCATCGTCCGGCACGATTCCCACATGCGAAAATCCGGAGAATCGAACACGGATCGCTTAGATGGGAGGCGAATGGTCTGACCATCCGGCCACCGCGGCCCCCGTCAGTGACCTTGTGATTGGTACAGTCAAATGCGAGTCGTCGCTGCCAACAACCATGAAGCAAAGCTGCAGATGTGCACGTAAGGCATTGAAACAAACGGGTGCAAACATTTTTTCGCTAAAATTTCACGGCTTTTGTCGTAATTGGAGGTAGCTATAAGTAAATTTTGCGCATATAGGCCTATAGGTCAGGTTGAATGTCAAGTACGTGTACTTACTTAACTGTCACGTCTATAACCAACCGACAGCTGCCATGTCACGTCTTTGACTACTGTGTAGTAATAAATAAGGGAATTTATTTTTGTAGGACTGTCACATGCTACCATAAGCTGGTACAGTCAAACGCTAATTGATAATCGAGCGCGACCAGAGCGTGTATAGGACTAAGACATCAAAGCTGCTGCTAGATAAATCCGCGAAATTGACGCACCCGTAGTCATAATTATAAGATGTTATTGATTTATGAGTTAATCGTATGGGGATGTATTTTACCATACCGTTATTATTATATATTTTACCTATAAATAACCAGAATAAACGAAAAACAATGAATTCCAGCATAGCTTCTAATGCCCCATCTTAAGAGGCCGTGTTAGTGTTTCAGGCGCATGTATGCAACCCGCATTAACACCATATAAATCATGCCTAATTTTACGTACTTTATAGCAATAACAGTATTACAAATACCAACGTTATCTTCGGGCTTTGTCAAAGACACAGCCGTTATTAATAGAGCTGCGTTCTGCAAAATGAAGCATAACAAGCGGTTACATTAGCAACGTGATACTAAAAAAAGTTTCGTAAAATTTGTAGCAACCATTAATTGTACTTGACTTCGACAAACGCAGCAAAAATAAGAACGACTCTGTATCTTATAAAACATGAAGATAAGGTTGATTTGTGTAATACTCTTATTGCTATAGAGATCGTAAAATTAGCCTTGATTTATATGGGGTTATTGCGGGTTGCATACATGCGCCTCAAACACCTGACACGGACTCTTTAAGGCTGGCCAAGCATCAAAAACTTTTTACTAAGTTTTAACGGTTTTTAATCAATTTGCGACTTCACATCAAAGAAAATGCGATAAAAACTGTAAAACCAACTGGGAAATGTTTTTGTACACTTTTTAAACAAAATTGTGTACATTTTAACATTAAATATTGCAATGCAAATTACAATAAATTAATGACAATGGTATACACTTGCTCACGTATATCTCGAAGTCATAACAGCGCCACAAAGAAATATATCTAACATCGGATAAATCGTTCACGTTCTGTCCAATTTTACTTTGAATCTTATCATAAGTCCCCAAATAGATTTCCATGAGATTTCTTCGTGGATTACTGGTGCCTTTATAACCATTGAAAATGTAAATCAGCATGGTTAAATTGCATTATTTTGACATATGTATTGCAAAATAAACGATATGTAAACTTTCGTGATTACTATTTTTTTAATTGAGTTGCTCCTTTTATACTAATTTCTCACATTAGTAATTGATAGGGCTCGGAAAAATTCGCGAGTTCAATGACCTGCATGCTAGAATCCAATGTCCTATGCACACTCAAGTCCCGTCTATTCGTTCATAGTCTGTTGTTTGAATGAGTAGCAGGTGGTGGACAAATAGTAACACTTTGGTATATACAGGATAATGGATTCCAGCATGTTGGTCGCTGAACTCGTGAACCCTAGTAATTGCTAAAAAGAATTAACAAAATATATAACTTATTGAAGAAGTAGTTTGGACAACTAGAACGCCCTTAAAGGCACATTCTACGCTTGCCTTTAAACAATTTGCAGTACTTCAGTCTCAAATATATTAATAAAATAATAGTAAACAATATTTACGTCAACCTATGTTTCTGATTGTAAGGTTTTAAAACGCATAGCCAATTTTACGTCGAAGTTAGACCTGGTAGCATGACATTCAGTAGACATTCCTTCCTTAAATTGTTTTGACAAAACTTTCTGTGATGTGTGTCTGATAAACTGCAATCCAAACGCAAACATATGCATAGGAAATAAACATAAACTTCAAAGTTCTGGTTTGTTATAATAGTCTGTTCGAGAAATTTCCCGGCTCCTGGTGGCAAAAAGGCGCCGGAATAATTTATTTTTTAAATGGGCACAACCTAAATTTCAATCGCAGTAACATTTTTTCCATGTTTTCACGTGCCGGAGATGATTGGACATTTTTTTTAACTTTCAGCGTCCGTAGGGTTCTATACGCTATTCACAAACGTGCGGTGTCGCAGTAGCAGGGTTGTGATTGGCACAGTCAAGTAAGTGTGGCCTCTTCGCAAATTCACGCTGCCAGTAACCACATTTCAGAGCTGCACGTAAGGCATTGATAGCGACCAGAAGTTTTCGCGAAAAGGTTTTTGCATCATCTTGTTTCAATGCCTTTCGTGCACACCTGCAGTCCTGCGTCATGTTTATTGGCAGCTTGCATTTGAACAGAGACGTCACTCATTTGACTGTGCCAATCAGAACAAGGTTAACTGGGACACCACTCGTCTGTGATTTGCGGATACAACCCCAAGACGCTGGGAGTTGGAAACATCCAATCACTGATCACGAAGAAGACGATCTCCAGGTGCGTACCTATGGCACCGAAACAAAGAGTTGTTAAAAATATTTTCAAGAAAACTACCAGCCCTTACATATGGGTAGCTGAACTCGTGACAGGGACGTGAAAATTTCGCGTTTTGCTTTGGGCACGAACAAAAATTATAACAATTGTAAGTCTGTGCCACTATCGCAATTTTATTTGACACTTCGTAAAGAGCGCTGAACCTAATAATAAAGAAGCTACTAACTGCAGGCTGGGTCAGTGAGTGAAAAGAGGTGAGCATGGAGCGGCACCGGAATTGAGGGGCGGGGGAAGAGAGAGATCCCCGAGAAAACCCACCGACCAACGGCATCGTCTGACACAATTCCAACATGCGAAAATCCGTGGACCGACCCCGCCGGGAGTCGATGTGTCAGCGAGCAGCCAATGAGCTGATGACTGCTTGAGAACACAGATATTCTCGGAGGTTAGCCTTCAGGTCAGTGAACCAGTGAATTGTTCGTCTCTACCTATCAATCGTTGCCTCGATGAAAGCATCAGTATTTTGTCCTCGACTGTAACCGCGTAGGAGGTGTTAACACACTCTCCCTGTTGCTGGCAAAAACAGTCATCAATCATGCAGTGTCCCACTTGAGCTGCGCGTTTCGCAACTTCTCGTCGCACCGTCGCACGTGTCTTGCAGGTCCACTAAAAACACAAATGTGTTACCTAACGCGCATATCTCACTTCTCTAAATAGATATTTGAACTTTTAAACGTCTTTAAATTGAATTATTAACTCAGAAAATTTGAAAATATTGGGACCGTTGTATTGCTGCCACTTGTGAGAATCATAAGGACGGGAAGTTTTCGCGAAAAGATTTTTACACCACTTTGTTTCAGTGTCTTACGTGAACGCCTGCAACTCTTCTTCTTGGTCAATGATTGGTGGAGACATGCAAAATTCGCGTTATTTTCTGACAGATGACTAGACTCCAAGTGACTATAGGTAGGGACCCGTAATTTTCGCGGAAAGAATGTTGCCCCACTTTGTTTTGGTACGTTATGTGCACATCTACAATTCTGGTTCATAGTCAGTGTTTGGATGTTTTAACAGTCACGTGCCTTGTTCTAGTAACATACGTGTGGTGTCGCAGTAACCTTACTGTTGTTGGCACAGTCAATGTTCAAATGCAAGCTGCAGTAACCACTACGCAGAACTGCTGGTGTGCACGAAATACATTCAAACAAGATGTTGCAAAAACATTTTCGCGATAACTTCTGTGCTCTACCCATATGTAGAGACATGCAAAATTCGCGTTATCATTTGGTAGCAGAATAAACTTCACATTCCTATACATAACAGAGCATAATCTGCAATTCAATTGATTACGAACTTTTATGTGTTGTCATTTACGTGTGTAACGTCTTTACAGAGATTGGCTTCTCTACCGTGTAAGCATTCTCCGCGGCAAGTCACGACAATATCGGCCAGCGGGAGACGTCGAACAAGCCTATAGTCACTTGGAGTATAGTCAGCTGTCAGAAAATAACGCGAATTTTGTACGTCTCTACCCATATGTTAGAATCAACTATCCTAGGGATAGGCCGACACAAGAGCCATCTATTCGTTCATTGTATTCTGTTTCAATGAGTAGCAACTGATGTAGTAATCGTAAGGGTGTGAGTATATACATGACAGTGCAATATAACATGCATGTCATTGCACTCGAGAATTTCATCTTCCCTAGGAACTCCTATTTTTCGCGAAAAGAATTTTACCCCACTTTGTGTCGGTGCCTTACGTGCACATCTGTAGTTCTGCTTCGTTGCCAGTGATTGGATATTTTAACTCTCTCGAGCCTTGGGCTTCTACGCTGTGAAAAATGTTCTCCGTCGATTTGCGGAATTTCCGGTAAAAATTTCTCCGGATACCTCCGTGAATGCACGGAAGTTTATTTCCTAATCCAACAGAAGTTTCCGTAGAACAGTTTCATCACACGGAACTGAGCCATACTTACATGTCTTTAATGCTACAATTGCATGTCTACAGATTTGCAAATTTACCGGCGGTATTATTAAAATATATCCGTCATATTTACAGCTCTCTAACCCATAAATTTACTATTTTTTACGTGCGAGCGTCCGCCACCACAGGGACATATTACTTATGATTCCGTAATATATATTTGCTATAGGTATTGGCGTATTTTATTTTTACGTCATTGTTTCCGTTTATTAACGATACATTTCCGTTAAAATTTATAACGGTGTACTTGAGAGTATTTCAAGTGGTTCAGAATGCCAGTGGAATTGTTAGTATGTTACTAAAATAAATTGCAGATGTGCATGTGAGGCACTGAAATACCGGGGCAAAATTTTTTTCGCGAAAAATAGGGGTCCCTAATCTTCCCCTAACGATTTATAACTAGAGGCACGATTATTCAGCGTATTCTTTCTAGATCAGGTTGAACGTCAATAACATATACTTCACTCCTCCTTCTGTGATTAGATGAGAGCGGTTTAAACACACATTTGACGACTGCAAGTCAGTTATAAATAAGGAAACAAGTCGTGGGGATATCACGTGCTACTCGTTTGTGCTGTTAGAAGCCAATGAATATTCGGCTTCAGCCGGTACACGTATAGAACTGAGAAGTCTAGGCTGTTGCCAGATGAATACGAGAAATACTCGTGCCTCTATATAACACGGCAACATTCGACGAAGTTTGCCTGCTATACGAATTACAGTCATAGCTACTGTTAACTCTATAAGTACAGTTTAGAAAGTTCAATGCTATGAGATTAACAAGGGAAAATTTTGGCTGCTAGTAGCACTGGTATTGGTAACGGTCAAATTCGTGATCAAGCTTACGGTGTTCAGTTTCAAACCTGTAGTTCTCTCCAGAAGCGACTTGACCGCTTAACGGTATCAACGAAAACTTCCTAACCTAGTAGAATGAACCCTATCATATCTCTCCTTGAACTTGAACGTGAAGTGGTACAGGGGTTAAATGCTCACCTAACGTTCTCTCTAAAAACATTTTTGTAAAATTTACAAGGAATTTCGTTGTACTTTTATTACAAACCTTTGTAAAAGTACAAAAGTTTACCTTGTTAAATTATTTATTTTTAACGTTACAGGGATTTTCTTTGTGTAAATACGTTGGAAAACTTTGTAGTCGACCGAAATGACAGTATTGTCGGAAATTGTTTACTTACATAAAATGTATATATTATATACAAATTTATAGCTCAATACATTTCGCTGGAATTAAATTAAAAGACATATAAAGTAAAGAAAGTTAAATAATTAAATTTGTGCAAATAGAAACGAGTGGAAAGTATGTAAGTAAAATTATTATGTGTAAACATTTTAGTTAACTGTTATTTTCAAAATAGGTTGATAAAATAACTAATTAAAATTAACTTTTTCCCATTGAAACAAGATCAGGATTAAACCTTCTTATGTGACAAACATGCAAGACCACTGCGGCCACTGTGTATTTTTGCAAGAACGCCCTTTGTAGTAATAACTTACAAATCATTTCCTTGGCAACTGGGTTCTCGAGGATTATCATGGTGAAAGTTAAAATATTTTATTTTTTTAGAGTTTTCGAGGAGACGTGATTTGATTTCCGGCTTTAGTCACCCTGATTTAGGTATTCCATGATTTGCCGAAATCACTCCCAGAAGAATGCTGGGATATTTTATTGATATAGACCAAGGCCGATGCCCTACATGTATCTCTTGTGTACCTCTACCAAGTCCACAACGTTGTTCCAGGACACGTTAAAAAACCTATAAATAATAAAATATATAGAGTATATATGTATGTGTATAAATGTGTGTATGTATGTGTGTGTTTAGTTATCGTTGCGATTTCCACAGTCATTTAAGTGTCTCACTTACAAAAGAAACGCAGTTATAAAGCTGGGCGAATTTGATTTTGTCTAATAAACCAGTGTCCTAAAATAATTATTACGTTTTACGTCAAGTATACGTGCTGCTTAAGGATTTTTATTTTTAACTGACGTGAGGTAGCTGTATTATGTTTTATTTAAACACCTTTCATTTCAACACACAGATACTACTTTAAAACTTGCATTTTTAATTTTTTTTTTAACCGAGCCCATGTCAGTTTAATAAAATGGTTAGTAAACAATTGCAGTTAAAAATCTCTGCCTTATAAGAATTTTGGTTTTACCGTTGTCCAGACGCAAAAGATGGGCCAATATTTAAAAACATAAATTTTAATTAATTTTGCTAGATACGACTTATGACGTGGGTTATTTATTTTACGTATAGCGGCACATTGTAAATCCTAATATTACGAGACAGCACCTGGTCGCCACACCTGTTTCCCGACCTGCTCTCTTTCAAGAGACGAGAGTTTATTTCTTGTGGGTGACGTCAGCCAGCCGGAGGCAGGGGAGTACTTTTGGATCGATACTGTAGTTCGTTCACTATAAACTGAGCCAATATATGTTAACTTTTGCGAGTGTTGAAACGTTCTCACTGGTTTTTAGTTACATGGAAGTTTTCGTATTAAAAATAGTAAAGTTGGCTGCAAAACGGCTGAAAGAAAACTTTATGCAGTTCCCACTTTATCGTGAACGAACGTTGTCTCCCTTGCACGACGCTTCCAGGACCAGGTGGTTTACACGTTATAGGGAGAGGCTGGGTGGTTATCTGATAACTTGAAGGTAAATCCAACCTTACAAAACGAAAACTAAATCAAACTTTGTTTATTTTATTTGTATATTTTTACTTCTCAGTATATTATTTATTTATTACATATCAACAAGGCCTACCATTTTGCTTCGAAGCAAAAATCTGTCCAATTTATCTTCATAAATATCCACTAATGTTTTCCTTTCAAGGTTAGTATTACTGACGTTTTTAAAATTCACGTTGGTTGACGCAAATGGCGATTGTTGTGGCTTGTGTTGAGGACGTTGGTTGAGAATGAGTGCTTTTTTTCTGTTAAGAATAGTGAACTAAAGTTTCTTGTTAGGATATATTTGTGCCAAATAGCGTACAAATATAAATTTAATGCCATTTATTTTGGTTATAGTGTGACGCTACTGTAGTCTAAGGTAAACAACATGGTTTGTTTTGAATTACAAGATTAACGAATTTCGTTGCCATACAAAGTGTTATATTATTTATAAAACAAATAATAGTTTTTAAACGTCACTTTCGTTGGCTTTCACGTGTTATACTTGTAGTCTTTAATTTTGTAAAAAATTAACGTTGCGCTTTATTACAGAGTAAAGTCGTTATTTATAAATTTGACGTGTGGTAAAGGGAAAAAAAATTCACAATTCCCAACAAAGTCCCGGAATAAAATAAAGTTCAGGTATAGATTTCAATTTAAAATGTACCTTGAAAACATAAGATTTAAAAGTGATAACAAAATACACAAGAAATAGATACTAATATTAAAATCCGCACATTATTGTCACATGTAGGAGAAGAAAAAAAAAACACATGTTGGCCATTCTCTGTTTGCAAATATAAAGTTCCCTGATTTATCTTACAATAATCTCGAACTTTTATTTACGTGTACTATTTACAAATAAATTTTCTTTGAAATTAAATGAAACCTAGAATATAAGTCTAGCTTATAGTATACAGAAATTTTACTTTAAAGCCTTGCAGGATTCGTTTTTATGTTTGTCAAGTTTGCACGTTTGTTAAGGTTGTTCACGTAACAAAAATGCGTGATTTTATATTTGCACGGCATAGTGTTCGTTTTATTGACGTTACTTGTGACTACATTTTCCACATGCAACATTTTTTTAGCTCTCGTAGTTTTCCCATAGTGACATGCCAAAGTCAGAATTTTCAAGTTTCGGGAACATTTGAATAATAAAAACCAAGTGACTTACTCGACTTAAATGATCAACACTGAAATTAGATATTACGGGCCATGCGCTAAAAGATTTAAAAACACATAACGAGAATCCCCTGTACTTAAAAAAATGTGAAAATGATGACAATTTATTTAATTTATGGCAATTTTCAAATATGATAAAAGGCCTTTGTTGTGTGCTTTTAAATATGACAAGAGGACTTTGTTGTGTGCTTTTAGATATGTTAGCATATCGCCCATTTTATCTTATTTCAGTGTAATTTATTTCATTCTAGTAAGTCACTTGGTTTTTGATATTCCTATGTTCCCATAACTTGCAAATTCTGACTTTTACATGCCACTATGGGAAAACTATGAGAGCTAAAAAAATGTACAAATACAAAATGTATTTACAAGTAACACCTATAAAACGAACAGTATGTCGTGCAAATATAAAACAATGAATTTTTACCTCGTGAACAACCATAAGCTGACGAATCGAAAAATAAATAAATAAATAAAAGCAATTGTTGAATAGCATTTAGTATCGACTCCATATTAGTACCTTTATAAAACTCAATAACCACGACTGGCATGGATGCGGGTTTGGATCTCGGTTGAGGCCCGCGTCATCGCCGAGTTGATCTAGATTCGATTGGTTGAGTGACGACTGTGGATCGGCGAATAGCATGCGGCGACGGGAGTGCTGGAGAGAGCGATCGAGAGAGACAGAGAGAGAGATAGGAGTGTGCATGTGCGGATGGTAAATGTGTTTAGACTGGTATTAAGGGGTGTGCTAGACAATTTTATTGTATTTTTAGCTTGTGAGCCATAACATTTATATTAAATTTTATTATCAAAATTTTCTCTTCGACAAATCATAGGATGTATTCTTGGTAAACTGCTTGACGTAAATAATAAAGCAATCTTTCATTAATTGGTCATGCAAGTGAATTCTTGAAAGCTAACCTATAATTCTCTAGAAATGATTCTGCATGACAAATTAATGAAAGATGTCATTATTATTTATGTCAAGCAGTTTACTAAGAATATATCCTATGCTTTGTCGAAGAGAAAATGTAGGTAATACAATTTGAAAACAAAAATGTATGGTTCAAAAACCCAAAATACAATAAAACTGTCTAACACTCCCTCTTAAAAAAATCTATTATTGGTTTAAAGAAAAACAAACCTTTCGAAATCGAGGTAGCTAAAGTTTTGAAAGAGATTGATGTAATTTGACTACAACAGTTAGTGATAAAGAAAGATATCTAAACAATTGGTTTTTACCAGAGCGATATTGGGTTCTCTAAATATTATGTGTACGACTGTGAATGTAACGAAAATAATTTTTTTTTGTGTTGTAAAGAATTTTGGTAAGGTTAGGAAATGTAAATTGACGCATATATTTAATTTAAGTCCTCTATTCCAATAGATCCAGCTGCGTTCAGATCGATACGTTGTAACACTGGTAAGTAGAGATATGTGATATTTCGCGTTTAATTTGACAACCAGTATTAGCTACAAACATAACTGCAGACTTCTTAAATTATTTAAGGTTGGTCTCAGTATTTGTCAAACCCGTATATACGACACTTTTAAATTTTATGGTCATCTCTGTATTGTAAAAATTACTAGGAACCCTTATTTTTCGCGAAATTAATTTTGCCCCACTTTGTTTCGGTTCCTTATGTGAACATCTGCAGATCTGCTTCGTGGCCAGTGATTGGATATTTTAACTCTCTCGAGCCATGCGATTTTGCCGGCAAATCACAGACGTGTGGTGTTGCATGAACGTTATTGTAATTGGTTCAGTCAAATGATATACGGCTCTTCACATAGATACGCTGCCAATAAACAAGAAGCAGAATTGCAGATGTGCACGTAAGGCACTAAAACAAACTGTGGCAACATTTTTTTCGCGAAAAATAAAGGTCCCTAAACATTACTAGAGACTGGAAAAATTCGCGGATTCACTGGTGTATAGGCTAACCTCTAAGAATTCATGTGTTCTCAAGTAGTCAGCAATCATTGGTTGCTGGCTCACCCAATGAAACCACATGATTGGGCCTCAAATTAATAGCTCCCTTGTCACTGGTTCAGCGCTCTTTAGGGAGTGTCAAATAAATCAACAGCTTGTTGCGAAAGTCAAATTACTATTGGTACCTTTTATTTTAATACTCTGGAAAATGTAAGCAGATAAGTATTTCTATTCCCAAAACAATAGAAAGATCTACTCATGTTCCTCCCATCCCCTACGTTTTTATTCCTGTAACAGTATTTTCCTCATCTCGAACAGAAATTTTTTTTTGTCGGAAAGCGGTTTCGTGAAAAGTGAGTGAGCTTAACCGAATATAATGTAACATTTAACATGTCACCAAAGCTCCAGGTATAGGCAGTGCCTTAAAGGCGAAAATGTTACCATGGAATATCAAGTTTTCTACATTAATCTGAAAAAAAAAAATATCATTTGCGTGTGCGCTTGTGTGTGTGTGAATGTGAAGAGATAGTTTATTTTTTTAATTCAAGAAACCATGTATACATTTTTGTTTACCCAAGTCTTATAATCTTGTCAACGAAAGCCAATAAACTATAAAATAAATAACATATTTCGGTATCTAACATTTACCAAGGAATTAAGATTCAGGAGAGGAAGCAACATTTTTTTGAAACTAAGTTTATGCTGTAACGGTCCTATTCACTGGCTTAAAAAATGTAGGCAGAGAGGCACTACGTCTAAATTTTTGTGTTCGGAACCGGTTCTTGATATTTCCCACTTGTATCGCTGTAACACATCACACGTTCTGTTCGGCCGGCCGCGCGGGGCAACTGTTGAAGACAGCTCCCTGTTCACACGAGCCACTTCCCGCGCCTAATTTCCTCCTGTGCTGGCGTGTGGGGGCTTCATGTGGTCATGGTATTTATTGCTGACTGGCTTCTGATAGCCAATGAAATAACGACACTATGCATTTCAGTCTGAAGATAAAATATATTAGGGTCTCTAAATATGACTACTAGGGACAGGAGTTTCCGCGAAAATATTTTTGCACAAAATGTTTCAATGCCTTATGTACACACCTGCAGCTCTGTTTCGTCGTCAGTAATGGGTAGATACATGCAAAATTCGCGTTATTTCTTGCCACCCCCATAGGCAAAAAATGACGTGGTCTGCCCAGGGTCGGATTTATACATATAGGTATGCCCTAGGCTCGTCAGTCTAAGCGCCCCCACAGCCTCTGTTTTACGATCTTTTTTACCAACTCGCGTCCTTTTTCCATTTCTAACACACATTATTTGCAGTCACTATGCTCTGACCTCTCGCTATGTATAATAACAATAATAATTCAGTTTAATTCTAATGCAGTTATTTGGAAACCAGAGTATATTAATAGAGAGCGAAATAGTCCATAGCGTGAAAACTGAAGCCATTACATTTTTTTGTTGGTCGTTATATTGGCACTTTGGAAAACAGTGATATCAAATTCTTCATATATTCTCCTCGTTTAAAGTGCGCCCTTGTGAATGTTGCACCCTAGGCCCGGGCCTAGTGGTAAATACGGCCCTGGGTGTGCCCGGTAAAATGCACGTGTCCAATAATTAATAGTTGCAGGTTTGAGTGACCAACTTGCCGTAAGGCGGTCACACACGTAGCTGACATCACATAGAAGCTACGACCAGTGTTATCTCATACTGTAATCCTGTATATATAGGACTGCTAAGTCTGGTCTGTTAACAAATAATAACACGAGTTTTGCAGGTCTCTAGTGATTGGATGTTTTAACTATCGCTTGACTTGGGGTTCTACTGGCAAACCACAGAGGTACGGTATCGTTAGAGGCACGATTATTATGCGTGTTCATCTGGTAGCAGCCTAGATTTCTCGGTCGTATACACGAACTGCGTGGGGGCATTGTCGACTGCTCATTGGCTTCTAACCGTTCATGCGGGTACCACATGAATTCACCACGAGTTATTTCCTTATCTATTATTGGTTTACAGTCGTCAAATGGGAATCAAAACAGCTGTTGTCCGATCACAGTGATGACAGAGAAGTATACGTCGTTGACGTTCAACCTGACCTAGAATCAATATGCGAAATAAGCGTGCCTCTAGGTATCGTATTACTTTATAATTAGATACCCCTATTTTTGGGGCAAATGTTTCTGCACCAGTTTGATTCAGTGCGTCATGTATAGAGACCTGAAAAATTCGCGTTTTCTTTTGGCACCAAGCTAGAATCCCAGGCACGTGACTTTTTAGGCACTTGCTGGAAGTCACTTAGCCAATAGTACAGAAGCAACTAAATGCAGGCTCATATCACTGCGTCATCGAGCAGCCAGTGAGCAGATAATGTCTGCTTGAATACACACATGTTCTTGGAGGCTGGCTTACAGGTCAGTGAACAAGCGAATTTTCCCCGTCTCTACTCATGTACACATCTGCAGCTCTGCTTGGTGGGCAGTGGATGTTTTTAACTGTTTTAACGTTTTGCTGCAAATACGCAGACGCGCGGTGTCGCAGTAACCATGGTTTAGCCAAATGTGAAACGAATGTTCACAAAAACACGCTGCCAATAACGTTGAAGCAAAATAGCAGGCATGCACGTAAGGCATTGAAACAATTTGGTGCAGAAATCTTTTCGTGGAATTCAGGGGTCCCTTAGTCATAGTAACTTTTTGAAGAAATTTCTCTGGAATCAAGTGTTGAGTTTGCTCTTCATTATAAAATTAAAAATACAAATACATTCAAACTTCGTAATTAATTTCCATGAAACTTATGTATCGTGAGCTAGTGTCCGTTGGCGTTGCGTGGGTGTGTTGCAAGGTAAGCTGTACTTCGCGACCTGCGTACAAATAGACGAGTTGCCTATTAGAAGTGGCCACTGCCAATAGGCAACTCATGAGTATGTACAGATCTCGCAAAGTACAGCTTACCTTGCAACACATCCACGCCATTGCTAGTGTCTTTAGCATTCGTTGTAAAGTGCAGATCAACAAAATATACAGCGAAGTTTTGAATTTTTGATTTGCCAAATGTTTAACATTTGCATGGTCAATGTCGCTTCTTTTTTTTTTTTTTTTTTTTACAGTTTCCTTAAACTAGTACTTGATAAAATAACTCAGAACTGCACTGTAAAAATAACTTCGTAAAATGTTTAGAAAATAATTAACCTAAACGCAATATGGGACAGTTACCATACTTCCGCCATGTAAATATGCAAACATTTACGGTTGTTACAATACAATACAACATAACTTTATAGATGGTTCGGAATAAAGTTAGCACTCAAAAAAGCCCTGTTGAAGTTCTATTTTCAGACAATTCGTATTTTTCCTCGCGTAACGGCTGATGACGGGAAATACCTAACCTCTCTAAACACATTACTTGATGTTTGCGCGTGTCAGATAAATTATGTAGTCAGTATAGATCAATACAGTTTAATAAAAAAAGTTTATTAATTATATAAAATACAATTATGTAGATTTCGGTTGATTTTCTTTCTGTACTGTTGTATTTAAATAGGAAATACACGGAACTATATTACGTTATTTCGCTGCCAACCCGTACAAGCAGTGAGGGGACTAGCGGTAATGTTGAATTATATGTATCAGCGGCTAGCGATATTTTTCAAAGGTTGAATTTTTAGTGTTCACTTTATCCCGAATGACCTATAGCATACATTTGAATGTTTTATAAAAGGTTTAGGAGTGCTACCATGGATGTCTGGGAAACAATTTCACCATAATTACTTTCTTAGCGCTCCTATACGCAAGTGTGGCAAATTTACAAACTATATTTTACAGTGTATGTGATAAACTGAAGATGTATAAAGTAGTTTAGGTTCACTTGAACAGTGGCGAAGCGATCGCAGGCTCGTGTGAGTGGGGCCTCGGACACTGTCCCACCAAGGCCCGCCAGCTCGCTGTATAAGTAATCTGACGTGGCGACTTACGATAATGACCTACAGCACATTCACACGCGAAGTTTTGTATCGCGTCACGCCTTTCCGGTCCCCAAGCTGCCACTAGACGAGTTTATTACACAGCCTTTACGTAACATAGGGGCACGCGGCGTTTAATTGGTTCATTAACCAGTCAGCGTGCGAAGCCTGTGGCTAGACTTCCCAGCGTGTTCGTCAAGGCCGGGATTCTGCCGAAACAAAACACATCAAATACGACACTTTAAGAGTGCATGGTACTATAATTCAGCGCTAAAAGTATCAGTTTAAAATTGTAAATTTCTCGTAGCCAATTAAAAAATATGCTCCACCGAACTTAGACAATACATTTTTATTTTTCTCGGTGACGTATTTATGAAGAACAATCACTATCCTCACAATCTCGTTCGTTTAATTTCGGCGGAACAGATATAAATATTTTTTCAATAAAGTTGGCAACTATAATTAGGCTAGGAGTGTTTTTTGTAGTTTTTCCATATGGACTTCGTAAAATCGCTTAAGTGAGAAAATTGCAAATTTTTTTATTTATTAAAATAATGTCAAATCTGTAGCCGTAACAAGCGTCTACACTATCATGTCATGGAAAATTTAAGTATGCGTAGACTAGCTACTATTGCCATAACAGCATATCAGAGTCAAAATTCGCATGTTACGGCAGTGTACATCCAACTAATACCATCGAAATACACTAATGTTAGATGTCTCGGGGTATTTGATAAAAATTATAAAACAGAAAACAACACATAACTACATGCAGTTAAAAAATTATTAAAAATAAAAGGATAATCTTTATTTTCAGATACATTCTAACAATACCTATGATTTTATAATTTCTAGCATGTAGTCCGTAACGTCTTATATCAGTGTAAATGATTTTATTTTTGTAGTATTTCGTTGGGCGTCTGCTGTCGTAACACCAAAATTTGTGACGTAACATTATGGAAATAGTAAGCATGCTAAAAATCTTTCATGTGAGAATAATGCAGTTGTTAGTACGAGTATAAAACACGTAATATTTCGTACGCGAATAAAATCTGCATACAAGTTACAGTCTCAGTCACAATAGGAACAGCAAACTAATCTTCTATTCACAGAATACCCGTTAACGGAAGAAACTTTTCGTGGTAAATTCAACACACTTTTGAAACGCTGTTAGTTTTTTTTTCTTTCAGAAAAAATTAATATTTTCATTAATTTTTAAGCGGCCTAAGTGTAAGCAATAAATAAGGACATCAGAAGTTCGCGAAAATATTTTTGTCGTAGCTTGTTTAATTGATTTAAGCGTACATCTGCAGCTATGTTTCATGGGCAGTGATTGGATGTTTTTAACTCTCAGCGTCTTGGGGTTCTGCCCGCAAATCACAAATGTGTGCCTGTCCAGTTGCTAGGGTTCCCTGTTTTTCACGAAAAGAATTTTGCCTCACTTTGTTTCGGTGCCTTACGTGCACATCTGCAGTTCTGCTTCTGCCAACACAGTAAAAAAAAATTGTACATTTACAAGGAAAATCTTGCAAACTAATATCAGAATATTATCAGTCAAGTAATAAATGTGAGATGTCTGAAACCTTTTAAAGTGGTTATAAATATTGTGAACACCTTTAGGAACTAGTAAAATAAATGGTACTGAGTAAATTTTTCGATTTGAAACCAAATAAGCATTAAAGACCAGACGAATTTTACAAAACATTTCGTAATTTTACAAAAAAAATTTTTGGAACTAGTTTCCAAAAAAAAAAAAAATTTTTTTGTAACTCTACAAACAATTGTTGTAAAGTGAACCAAATATTAGCAGTAAATATACAAAATTTGCTTGTAGATTTACAGAAATGTTTGTAAATATACAAAGAAATTTGTAAGTGTACAAGTTTTTTTTAATATAACAAAACATTTTTGTAGTGTTACAAAAAACTTTTTTGGAAACTGGTTTCCAAAAAATCTTTTTGTAAAAGTACAAAAAATATTTTACTGTGAGTGATTGGATATTTTAACTGTCACGAGCCTTGGGCTTCTTCCGGCAAATCACAAACGCGTGGCTTTGAATGAACGTTATTGTAATTGGTTCAGTCAAATGAGATATGGCTCTTCGCATAGACACGCTGCCAATAACTGTGAAGTAGAATTGCAGATGTGCACGTAAGGCACTGAAACAAACTGTGACAAAATTATTTTCGCGAAAACAAGGGTCCCTACCAATTGCCTTGTTATGAATGGCACAGTCAAAAGAAAGATCTCTCAGCAAAAGTCACACTGCCAGAAACTATGAAGTAGAACTGCATATGAGAACGTAAGGCGTTGAAACAAGCTGGGGTAGAAATATTTTCGTGAGGTGCTCCTACTTATAATAATGCTCAGTCTTTTTACTTCTCTTTGATTCAAGAGTTTAGCAAGATTTATTTGAAAATATGAATACTGATATTAAGATAACTACCCTAGCCTGCATTATGGACATTAAGACTGAATAAGTAAAGAACAATGATGCAACACTTGAATTAATATAAAATGTTTGTTCTACACTTATATACGCCCCTAAAACTTACATATCTACGAACGCGTATATTACTATGATCAGTTATCAAGAGAGGGGATATTCTGAACCTAGAATATATATCTTCTATATACATATAACAAATGTAACTTACCGATATTTTTAATATTTAGTAAATTTTTTTATAAAAACTTGTATTTGAATTGTTTTGCTTCTAATATAATTTTACGTTTTTGTCTTAAATCTTTGGAACTTATTAATTTTCTTGATATTTGTTTGGAACTTTTCCAAGGCACCGTTTTCGTTGTGTTGGTGTTTCATTTGAATTTTTTTTATTTTGTTTATTCTTGTTGTTCCCTCGAGACCGGAAGAAATGTTGGTCCTCCCTCCCAGAGAGTCGGGAATAGAAGGGTAAGGGATTTAACTAAACGGCGTGCGCCCGGTGCCCCGAAGTTGGTACGTTAGCAATAGTGCATATTTGCAACCCACCTGCCATTCAGTTCCTCAGCACAAACCCTACCTTAAAAAAAAAGCTTGTAAAAAGTATTTTTCTTTTTAGATCACGTATTTTAATAATATATATGATATAATAGCATTACATTGCATTGTTACCGAAGTTACATAAGTATGCAAATTTCAGCTTAATCGGATACCAGCAAATGGTAGAAAAATGGTTTGCAAATTTTGAAACGGACAACTTACTGTACGTACATACGAACATTACAAGTAAATTAGAGCTTTAAAATGAGGTTTTTTCTTTATGAGAAGTGATATATACTAATGGCGCCGTCTACTACGCATTTCAAACGTAACTTACAGTATAGGAATGTGTACGTAAATGTGTTTTTTCTTTTACGAAATTATGTCATACGAAAATAAAAAAACTTAGGACAAGACCGAAATTTCGTTGTTAAATCATCATGATCATTAAAAACATTGACACCCTCCAACATAAAAAAAAATGCTATTTCTGACTGCCGAACTTCAAAATGTATTTACCGGATGTACGTGAAACTCAGACAGAATCATACACTAAACATTGCTACAGACTTTCCACCAATAACATTATGTGGTCACCGCTTAGTGTCCCATAGTAAAAATAGATCGGCGGCAATCTTGCACGTTAGTTCAGCGCTTGGCTCATTGTGGTAATCTGGTATTTGACAACACTTCAAAGTCGCTATGACAGCTCCGCCATTTCTGAACTTCTAAAGCGCAGGTAGGTGTAGCCTTTATAAAGTTCCTACCTCTCCGTTTCGCTTCTGCATAACCAAGGTGCCTATGCCGCCGCGGTCTGGTGGGTACGCGGGCGCAAACTTCAGTGTGAGCATGACGACAATTGGGGAGGGGGGGGAGAGAAATAGTAAAAATAGACTAGGGAGTATAAAAAAGTTTGGTTAAACTCGTTTTTGATTGTCCGGTGATAGCCAACTCTCTCTACGGCCTCTCCGTTAGGGCGCCGTGAACCATGACCCACATGCGAGGGCGAGCGGCGACGTCGAGCGGACATGAGCACCGCACACACGTCGAACATGCGACCGTTCATAAACAAGCTCTAACACGCGAATATTAAGAGAAGTACTCGCCTGGCGCATGGGCGGTCTTGCAAAATGTCACGCGTATTCATTTTCACCCGAAACAGCTTAACTAATTACTAGAGATGATGGTATATCGCGCAAATGTTTTGTGCCAACATACCCTTGAAAACATTGTAGTTAGTTACAACACGTAAGAATGGGTGACGTATGTCTGACACAGCGTAGCTGTCTGGATACCTATAACTAGAGACATGCAAAATTCGCGTTATCATTTGGTAGCAGAATAAACTTCACTTTCCTATATACAACAGAGCATCATCTCCGATTCAACTGGCCACGAACTTTTATGTGATGTCATTTACGTGTGTTACGCTTTTACAGAGTTTGGCCTTTCTACCGTATAAGCATTCTCCGCAGCAAGTCCCAACAATATCGACCAGCGGGAGACGTCGAACGAGCATATATTCACTTGTAGTCTAGTCAGTTGTCAGAAAATAACGCGAATTTTGCATATCTCTACCTACAACAGGCATCAAATATTACGATACCGGGATTCTTATTGACTCAGTCAAAGAGGGCAACAGCTTCACATACAAGCGAAAGCCAGCAATCTTGTAGTAAGTTGAACGTGTGTTGAAACACAGCGAACGGTCAAATTTTCCCGCGATAAACCATAATCTCTAATTACTAGAGATAATGGTTTATCGCGGGAAAACTTGACTGTTTGCTGGATTTCAATACACGGTCAGTTTACCACAAGATTACTGGTTTTAGCTTGTACGTGGAGCCGTTATCCTATTTGACTGAGCCAATAGGAATCCCGCTATCGTAATATTTGATGCCTGTTACTTGTCTGCAGACAGCTACGTTGTGTCAGAAGTAAATTACCTAATCATAGGCCTATATGTTGTAAGAAACTAAGCGTTTTGAAGGGTATGTTGGCACAAATCATTTCCGCGATGTACCATAATCTCTAGTAATTACATATTACGTTCGCCTACGAAAATTACACACACTTGAATTTACACGTCTATAATTTTATAAATTCAGCACACTTGTTATTGTTGTTGTTCGGGCCTCTCAGAATGGATAAAAAAACGGGGTATTTTACTGTTGCAACTCCAAAAATACCTCCTGAAATCGTAAAATGCAGAACAAGATGCATGTCTTAGCCTTCACTTCATAATATCCAAAAAATACAATTTTTAGGGACGCCCCTTTAGGTCCCACAAGGAAAAAGACTACAATGATAACCTTGCACGCCAGTTTGGCGCCGTGTGAATAGAGGCGATATGTTTCTTGTAGAGCGTGATACTAAGTGTCTTATCGCTCCGTTGCTCTTACTCGTCAAACGCCGAAGCTTGGTACCGGCACACACTCCTCTTTAGGGCATGGTAGAAAAAAATATTCATCGTTAATTTTTATTTTTTTTGTACAAGATATATTTTTTTCTATTTTTACTAGTCACAAATTGTAACTAATTTCACATCTTATGAAATTGTTTTACTCATCATAGTTTCTCAATGACGGCTTGTCGAAGTCAAAATGTGTATGTCACGGTTTTAAGTACGCCATTAATACCACCTGATATACCGAACTAAAACTATTCGCACTGAATAAGGATATTGTAAATTAGAAAGTCTCCTATATAAAAATTGTATTAATTTTTTTATATTATAATTTCAAATTTTTGGACTTAATTATTATTATTTTTGTTTTCTTATGGGAGATCTTGTAACTTATAACATTGTTGTCAGAGTGAATTTTTTCAGTTCAGTAAGTCAGTTGGATTTAGTGTCGTACCTTCACATGAAAATTTTTGCTTAGACAGGCCGTTTTGCAAAAAAATATGATAAAAAATTCATGATGTAAGAAATGTATTCACACTTCAGGTATGTCTAAAAAAGAAAACAAATATACTTAATTATGAAAGTTGCTGTCTACTGGGACCTCAAGACCACAGACTAAATAGTAATACAGACATGAAATTACGTGGCGGTTCGTTGATACCAACCCCGTGTATGTTTGGCTCCTGCATGTTACTACAGGTTTCCTATTGGCCTGGCTGCCGGCTAGCAGAGCAGCTGCCTTACTCTGATTGGTGGCATGTGTTTCCGCCATGTTGATGGCCAGGGAAGCCATTTTGCTGGCGTGTGTGACTTGAGTTCGCCTTCCTACCGGCTATTTCGCTTCTGTATTCCTAAGTATTCTGTGTAAAGACGATGTATCATTCATGACGGTATATCGCGAAATTTTGTGTACTTACGTATCCTTGAAAATACTGTGGATTCTTGCGAAAGGAATGATTGGGTGTTACATGTCTAAGACAACGTAGGCCAGTAACAGGCCTCAAATATTACAATAGTGGAATTCTTATTGGCTTAGTCAAATAGGCCAACAGCTTCACGTACAGACGAGATCCAGTAATCTTTTTTTAAGATGAACGTATGTTGAAACACAGCAAACAGTCAAGTTTTCCCACAATAAACCATAATCTCTATGTATCATCTATAGAGGTACGTCAATTTCGCGGATTCATCTGGCAGCAGCCTAGACTTGTCAGTCCTATACACCCACTGGCCACAATCGATTATCTATTGGCTCATAACCGTACAAGCAGGTAGCAAACGATAGCACTTCGCATTATTTCCTTATTTACTACTGGCTTGCGGTAGTCAAACGCATTTCGTAACAGCCGCCAGCAAGTCACAGACATGACAATGAAGTATACATAATTGGCGTTCAACCTGACCTGGAATGTATCTGCGAAATTTACGTACCTCTAATCATCTATCATGCAGTAAATACTCATTCTCGAATCGTAACTGAGAAATTGTACATTAATTATGCCCCCACGCAAACCAGTGAGTAGAGGCAGGAGAAATTCGCCTCCGAGAATACCTGTTTACTGAAGCAACAACACTTTCCCGTTGGCTCCTCGCTGATTTGGCGATTTCATATGAGCGGGCATGTGTAGAGGTGCGTCAATTTTGCGTCTGGCAGTAGCCTAGATTGCTCAGTACTGGACACAATCGATTATTCATTGGCAGAGAGGATGATTTATCGCGGAAAAACTTGACTGTTTGCTGGATTTCAACGCACGTTCAGTTTATCAGAAGATGACTGGCTTTCGCATTTATGTGGAGCTGTTGCCCTATTTGACTGAGCCAATAAGAATCCCGCTGTTGTAATATTTGATGCCTTTTATTGGTTTGCAGACTACTACATTGTGTCAGACATACATCACCTAATAATATGTGTTGTAATTAAGTACAGCGTTTTTAACGTGTATGTTGGCGCAAAACATTTTCGCGATATATCATCCTCTCTATTCATTGGCTGACAACAGTACAAGCTGGTAGCACGCGATAGCGTTGTGAATTATTTACTTCTATTTATACAGACCGGAAAAATTCGCGGACTCAATGGCCTGAAGGCTAGCCTGCAAGAATATATGTGTTCTGAAGCAGACAACAGATGCTCATTATTAGCTGCTTGCTGTTAAAGTCTGTATCAGGTAAATGTTTATTATTGGCTCAGATACATCCGGGAAGTGTCAAATACGTCAAAGGCCAATTGTGAAAGTGACACAAACTTAAAGTTGTTGGAAATCTAACTTGAGCCCAAAAGAAAAAGCGAATTTTTCAGGTCTCTACTTATTTACTACCGTCTTGCTTTAGTCAAATGTGTGCCGAAACAACCGTTGTCTAATCAGATGCGTTACAATGAAGTATATGGTATTGGCGTTCAACCTTACGAAGAATTCATCCGCGAAATTCACGTACCTCTATTTATCACTAGTTCGGTGCTCTCTAGGAGGTGTCAAATAAGTCTACGGCCAACTGCTGATGTGACGCTTACTTACAGATGTTTGTATATTAGCTTAATGTGTCCAAAAGAAAACACGAATAATTCAGATCCCTGACAATGAGTAGGAGCACTTGATCTTCGCGTAAATATTTTTGCACCAGTTTGTTTCAATACGTTATGTGCACATCTGCGCCTCTGCTGATGGTCAGTGACTTAATGTTTTTAACTCTCAGTATATTGAGATTCTACCCTCAAATCACAGACATGTGGTTGTCCAGTAACCTTCATTTTGATCGGCGCAGTCAGATTATTGACGCCTCTACACAAGTACACGCTGCCTATAAACATAAGGCAGAGATGAATATGTGCACGAATGACACTGAAACAAGCTGATGCGCAAATCAGGCGCCCCTTCCAACGAGCGACTAGGAGACCCACAACTTCTGCGAATTAACTAGCGGATAAGTTGAATTTTGAACTCCAGTACATACAAGTTGAATTATTTAATTGGCGACTGTTTAAGAGCCATATTATTAGAGAAGGTTATTTATCGCGGGAAAAGTTGACTGTTTGCTAGGCTTCAATGTAATGTATTCATTTCTTACTCTTTTATTCGATACTGGCGAGTCTCTATTTGACTGGACAAATGATAACTCTGGTGCACAACTACTGGACGTCTGTGACTCGTCTGTAAACAACTAGACTGTGCCACATAACTGTCGGCCAATAATACATGACTATGGACCCATGTTTTTCGCGAAAAGAATTTTGTCCCGGTTTGTCACTTACGTGCACGTCTGCAATTCTGCTTCATGGTTATTGGCAGCGTGTCTGTGTGAAGAGTCGAATCTCATTTGTCTGAGCCAATTACAAAAACGTTCCTGCAACACCACACAGCTGTGATTTGCCGGTAGAAGAATCCCAAGGCTCGAGAGAGTTAAAACATCCCATCACTAACCACGAAGCAGAACGACAGATGTGCACGTACAGTAATGGATCGAAAAAAGTGAGGCAAAATTCTTTATGCGAAAAGCAGAGGTCCCTAAACATGATGCAGGACGCGCACTGATTTGCAGAATACGCTGGCAGAAAACATTCTCGCGATTTTCCACCATCTGTACTTATTATTCTGATCTCCTGAAGCAACAAACAGCTAGTACCACAAGTTTGTGGCGAAAATAGTTTTGCTTTATTTAGTAGTAATGCCCTATGTGCACCTATGCACCTGTGCTCAGTGATAGAATGTTTTAACTCTCGCTTGTTTTTTCTGGAGTTCTACCGGCAAATCACAGTCGTAGAGTGTCAAAATAATTATTTCCTTGTTTTGATTGATGCGGTTAAATAAAAGACAAAGAAACGCTACCAATAAGCATGACGAATATCTGCCGATGTGTACGTGAGGAACTTATACGTAATGATGTAAAAGTTTTCGCGAAAAACTCGTGACTCTAGCAATTGGAAACTAATCATATAGGGATATAATTGAATTGTAAACTATTTTAGCGGGGGGAAATTTTTGAGAACCTACTTCTACTGTTGGCCAGAAGAGTTCTATAGGATTAGCCATGAAACAGCACAAAAATAAAAGTAATATGAGTAGGGACCTGCAAAACTCGCGTTATTGTCTGGCAGCAGGCAACACTACAATCGGTTGCTCGCTCGATGGAAGTCTCCTAATGGTTTACAATTGCGTGACCTGCCGCGGAAAACGCTCCTGACTAATAATTTGAAATTCTTATACAGCTGCCACTCACGTAAATAGCATTACGTAGAATGGTTGTGGTCAACAAAATCAATAGGGGCGACCTAGTTTTGCAAAAAAAAAGTTAATGATTGGTTGTCGCTCAGAACAGCACTTACGAATCTTGGGGGCTTTCCCTGCAAATAACAGAAGTTGTGTGTTGCAGTAACGTATTATCATGATTGACACAGTCAAATAGCCCAGCTCTTCCCACAAAGGCACGCGGTCACTACCAAAGAAAAACTGTCGATACACGCTTGAGCAAATTGTTTCCGCGAAATTCGTGTGTCCCTAGAAAACACACGTTCCTTTCGTGTACATTTAAGGGAATTCCGGTCTGTCACTAGTCACACAACTTTTGAGGGTCTCTTTCTACACACGATTAGTGGCCTGATCATTCCTGCCAACTCCTTGAACTCCTTGTCAAATAGGTAAAGGGCCAATTACGTAAGCGGCGTGAACTTACAGTTGTTTGAGTGTCAGCCTGTGTCCATAAGAAAACTATTATTTTTCGGTCCGTACTTATTTGTGTCTCCTGCAGGTGTGTCAGTGCCACGTGCTCCTGGTGTATAGTCGGATCTACTTCAGCTTCCCTTGAAAAGCAAGTTCGCTTCACCACCGACACCAATCCCGTTGCAGTAAATTGTTCGGGTCAATGTGTACACTGCTCCACGCACTGAGAGTGTGCAGCGGCAAGCTTCCAGCGGCATTACTTGCAACAGTTCCGCTACCAGAGATACGCCGCTCAACGCCCCAGGGGGAAATTACTTCTCCCCCTTCTCCGAGTCCACCGCATCAAAACGATTTATTTTCGTTATTGGCGTGAAGGAGGAGGTGTAGGAGGAGCGCGGCTGGAACCGTTTACAGATCGAGCCGAAGAGAGAGGCCGCTGTTTACGCCGCCGCGGCGCTGAGGAATTCCCCCGGAGAGCGGCGCCGCTTCCTGCCTCCGCCGCGTTGTGTATGTTTCCAAGGTCCCGGTGACGCGAGCAGGGAATCATCCTGCTCCTACCCGACGACGACTGGCTCTAAACAATTCCTCCCCTCACCCCCGCCAACCTCCAAGCAACAGAGGCGGTGCCTGTCTTGGAAGGCGCCTCGCCAGTCCGCACTCAACATCCTTCTCCAGGATTCTTGTTGAGCGCGGCCCGCTGGACGCCGATGATCTCCCCCATCCACGTCCCCTGGCCAAGGACTTCTGACAAGAACCATTCGCCTGACGGGCTCTCGACCGCTGGAGTCCGTTCATTGAAGGACGTGCCTTCCTAGTGACGGATGGAGACGCCCAGATACGCGCGTCACGACGTCATCGTCTTCACGGGAGGTCGACGACACGGATGAGAGGAAGTTGAGACGTCTGCAGGAGTTTTATTAGCTCAGAGTTTTCCATGACGTATCTAATTAGTAGAGAGAGAGAGAGAGGGAGAGAGAGAGAGTGTGAGTGAAAATTCGCGAAATTAGTTTTCAAAGCGCTTTATCCTGTTGCGCCTTATACGTACGTAGCAACCCTGTTTTTCGCTTTGTTTCTCAGCCTTATGTGCACATTTGTAGTTCTGCTTCGTGGTCAGTGATAGGATATTTTAACTCTCTCGAGCCGTTGGAGTCTGCCGGCAAATGACAGACGTGTCGTGTTGCAGAAACGGTATTGTAATTAGCTCAGTCAAATGAGGTACGGCTCTTCACACAGACACGCTGCCAATAACCATGAAGTAGAATTGCAGATCAACTGAAACAAACTGGGGCAAAATTCTTTTCGCGAAAAATAGGGGTCTCTGCTTGTATGATCGGACGACGATAACGTGAAATGGTTAAAATTATTAAATACGAATAACAAATAATCTGTATCGGCGTACTAGAGTTTTCATTAGCCCGGTAAAATATGAAAATAAAATAACTTAATAAAATACCGTCACAATTATATACCTTGTAGATGCGTGGTGCAAAACGACACGACCTGGACAACAACTAACTGCACACTGGTTGTCACTTTCTGGTTGACGAGACTGTACGCACTGCTTGTCGCGACGGCCAGGCTACTTGCTCGCTATTGGCTGGGAGGGTGTAGCGGGACAAAGGAGAAGGAGAGTGAGGTACGTCAGAGAGTGGGACGGTTGTAGTTCACATATTTTTCGAGGACACAACACTTACGTTTGTCGAGCAGTAGATATTGTAACATGGCCCATACATCTACAAATTCTATTAGGAATCACGTCTTATGCGTATTAAAACTGTCTCAATACACGTAAAGGTTCTGCATCCGCAGTCTGAAAAATTGAAAATTTCTCTTCCTGTCTCTATGAACGAAAATGTTAATTTACCGTCTAGGCAATTAGCCAGAAAATATTTACAGAGTGAAAATGAGAAGGAACCATAATTTTGTTTGAGAAACTTACTAATTGGTTACAGGTTATAGGGCACTCTTAGAATTTCAGGCTCGTTCTCGTTACTAGCTGCTAGTGGCATGATGTCACCTTCCAATTTGACAGGGTCGTTTTTAGAGCTAAGCTTATAGTTAACCGTTTCATAAATATACCATCCAACTACAAGAGTAGTAGGACGTTGAAATGTTTTGATTAGTATTTTGACAACAAATGTGATGAAGATGTTTTGGCCAGCGCTTGCCGCCAGTCCAGACCGCCGAGCTGTGCGGAAAGCATTGGCTTAAAGATATTCATTATAAAACTGCTCAACGTGTGAAGTCATAGGAAAAGTCAAATTCAGGTGAAAAAGACCATTTTTTCTAATTAAATTGCACACAAACCCCTGTGAGTTTATATTAAATAATTTATATTTATATCATTACCTTAACTTAATGTAGTACCCTAACTGTAAAACAGAAATATATATTTTATAACAAGTTTTTGATATAAATAAAAGTGATAATTATTATACATATTATGTATTATTAATGTAAACTATTACTTATCTGTTACATTATTTATTAAATATAAATAACTAATTACAATATAACTTTAAATAAAATAAATATATTATATAAATAACTTATTATAATATAACTTAAAAAAAAATAAATATATTATAAAAATAATTTATATTAACACACATTCCTATTTAATACAAATGCATAAAACAAAGGATAGATATTGGATATAAAACTTAATATTTAAAACACACCGTCGCATGATACACGTGCAGTGAGTCCTTAGCTTTCCACACTTCTACTCCTCGAAGGCGCAAAATACATCCACCCAGGCTGCCACCTTAACAGCGTCGTGACGTCTTGGGCACTGGTGAGGAAAACATGAGGCGGGTTTAGAAAAGGTACAGAAGGCAAGATAGCACGTAGGAAACAGGACTAGGTAGGTCTACCACGAGGAAACCAGCCGGCCACTAGCAACGTCCACCTAATTTCATACGTGCGAAAATCGTGAGGGACCCTTCCGGTAGTGGAAACCGCCTAGCCTAGCTACGAGGGGCGTGTGGTCTGATCACTAGAGATAACGGTTTATCGCGGGAAAAATTGACCTTTTTTGCCGAATTTCAACAATCGTTAATCTTACCAGAAGTTTACTGGCTTACTTGGAGCTGTTGCCCTATTTGACTGAGCCAATAAGACTTCCGATATTGTAATATTTTATGCCTGTTATTGGTCTGCAGACAGCTACTTTGTGTCGAATCATATATGTTGCAAGAATGTACAGCGTTATCAAGGGTATTTTGACACAAAACATTTTTGCGATATACCATCATTAGAGGTACGTCAATCTCGCGGATTCATCTGGCAGCAGCTTAGACTTGTCAGTCCTATACACCCACTGGTAGTCCGTTACGATTTACAAGCAAAAATCCAGGTCAACCCTGCGAGAATTAGACCCATCTCGCCTTGGCGTGAGGTGAGTGCTATATCAACTGCGCCAACCACGGCCCGTAGTACCTATGGAACATACATACATGTGTTACTACTGACGTTTTGTTCATCTCAGTGCAGCACAGTTTAAGAACTTTTTAGACTGATTTGCCGATGCCCTGTGGTTTAAAATTTCTGTTCAACGCAGAGCATAAATATATCTCGTCTTTTAAAATACAGCACGATACAATGTATAGACGATTCAAGATAAAGTGAGCACTCAAAAAACGCCCTTCAAAATTTCTATTTTTAGCCATTGCGTATCTTTCCGCACGTAACGGTTAACGACGGGAAACATGTAACCTCTCTGGACATATGACTTGAGTTTTGCACTTTTAAGATAAATTGTGAAGTCAACAGGAATCTTTATAGTTTGATAAAAAAAAGTTTATTGGTAATATAAAACACAAAAATGTGGAATTTAACTGATTTTATTTCGGTATAGTCGTATTTAAACAGGATAATACACAGAACTACATAGAGCAACTCGCTGCCAACCATACAAGTAGTAACGTAACTATAGTTAGTGTTAAATTATATGAAGTAACGGCTAGTGATTTTTATCAAAGGTTACATCTTTAGTGCTCACTTTATCCCGAATGATCTGTGTATGCATTTAAGACATAATTAGTCTTCTGCCAACTATTGTTGCGGAGTTGTTACAGACTTTTCGAAGTTTTTCTTTTACATCATGTTCACCATTGTGAGGTGTAGACCTTCTAACTGTATATGTCCATTCATTCCTGAACCTTGATACAAGAAGTGATGACTAGGGACAGAAAATTTTCGCGAATATTTTTGTACCAGCTTTTTTCAACGCCTTACGTGCATATCTGCAGTATACTTCATGGTTATTGGCAGCGTACGTTTGTGGCTAGACGTTTCTTATATGACTCCGCCAATCAGGGTAAGATTTCTGAGACACCACACGTCTATGATTTGTGAGTTAAAAACGTCAAATCACTGACCACGAAACAGAGCAAAATATGTGCATCTAAGGTATTGAAACAAGCTGGGGCAAAAATATTTTGTACAAATTTTGCAGTTCCAAGATGACGTTTTCAACTCCGAGGTTGAGTCGGTTGAAACGGCAAGAGGTATTCATTCATACATTCATTCATGAGTTGGGGCAGAGGAAAGAAGTCACCGCCGAGATTGCGGCAGTCGCTCTGTGCCCAGCACATCCGCTTCGCGAGCGGATTTCCGCGGATGTTCGGGCGCGCGCGGAAGTGTCGGTTGACGTAGGCATCGGAAAACTACAGACCCGCGTACCGCACCGCCATCGACCGTGGCGATGACGTCCCCTGTATGTCGCGGGCACACTCGCACAAAGGTCACCCGGGAGCGGAACTTTCCCCTCAGACCTGCCTGCCAATTCGAGCGAGGCGGCAAGTCCGTAAGACGTAGACACAGGAACAATTATCTAGATACACGACTTTACGGCTAAAATATTGCTGCACTGTTGGGTTTCAGTGCCTTATAAGTATGGACACCTGATTTTCGCGAAAATATTTCTTCATCAACTTATTTCAATGGCTTAGTTCCAGCTCTGCAGTTCTACTCCTTTGTTATTAGCAAAGTGTATTTGTGTTAAGACGTTCTCATTTGACCCTACCAATCAGACACGAGACACTGAAGCAAACTGATGCAGAACTCTTGTCAAATTTCACATCTTGTTTTGGGCACAAACTAGAATTCTAACAATTGAAAATTTGTGTGACTTTCGCAATTAACTGTTGATTTATTTGACACTCCTTAAGGGGGCGTGGTACGTAATTCAACGCTAAAAGCATTAATCTAAAACTGTAGGTTTCTTGAAGCCAATTTGCGAAAATTAAACAATACCAATCCTAGACAATAGTTTTAGCCAACGTTTTAAACAAAATTGTTTCCAGTGTTTCGAACTTCTGAGGCTCTATCTCTGACGCCGGAACCTCGTGCATTTAACTGCTGCGCAAGAGACCACGCGTAACTAATTAGTAATTTTGGATAAATATTTACTTACAAAGTTGGCAAATACTATTATCTAGGATTGTCTTTGAGTACTTTATCCGTGTTGGCTTCGAAAAAAGCGTAGAAATAAATTAATGTTTTCAGCATTTATTTATTTACTACGCACTCTTAAGGAGCGCTGGACCAATAGTAAAAATAACTACTAATTGCAAGCCCAATCATGTGGTATAGCTGGGTCAGCGAGCAGCCAATGAGCAGTTGCTGGCTGCTTGAGAACACAGACATTCTTGGAGACTAGAACCCTCGAACTTTTGCAGTCTCTATTTATAAGAAGAGACCGGAAAAATTGGCTATATCGCTGAACTATAGTCTATCCTCTAAGGACTCCCGTTTACTGAAGAAAGTAGCAGCTGCCCAATGGCTGCTCGCTGACTTGGGGAATTCATATGAGTCGGTTTGTGTTTAGTTGCTACTTTGTTACGCTCGGTGTCCTAGGAGGTGTCAAATAAGCCTAGAGTCAATTGCGAAGGCTAATTTTAGTTACAGTTGTTTAGGTATTACCACAGAATATTTAGAAATACAGAAGTGAAATAGCCTATTGGACAGCGAACTCAGTCACACACGTAAAAAAAAAAATGACTTCCCTGGCCAGCAACATGGTGGATAAGCCTACGGCCAATCAGCGTAAGACGGCTGCCCTGTTAGCCGGTAGCCAGGCCAATAGGAAACCTGCCGTAACTTGCAGAAACCAAACAGACACAGGGCTTGTATTAACAAACGGCGCCAACAAGTGGTGAAATTTGCCCGTATCAAAAGAGCCGCCACGTCATTTCACGTCTGTATTACTGTTTAGTCTGTGGTATTACCTTGTGTCTAAAATAAAACGCGAATTGTTTAGGTACGCACTTATAAGCATCTGCAGCTCTTCTGTATGTGGTCAGTAATTGGATGTTATAACTCTCATTTGTATTAGGGTTCTGCTGGCTAATCAGAGTCACGACGTGTGGTGTCACAACAATCTTTTTCTAACTGGTGCAGTCAAATGAGAGACGTGTCTGAGCAAAGACACGCTGCCAGTAACTATGAAGCAAAGCTGCCGATGTGCACGTAAGACACTGTAACAAAATGGTGTCTAAATATTATTATGTCGTTGCTCTTATAACAGCGAATTCAGTTTCGAAGAAGTTAGAATCCAAATCCACGTACATTTCTTTCCCGCTGTTCATTTAAAGACACCACGGGGTACATTGAGCCGATAACAGATCTACAAGTAAACATAATTCTATATCGTCACTGTACCAGATTAAGTCTGCAGTTTATTGAACACACGAAATTTTCACGTCCCACATCCTACCGAATATACGTTATTAACAACATAGTCAACGCCACGCCATTCCGCATCTGTATGACTACTTATTCTGTAGCGTGGACTCCGATAAATAACGAACTGTGCGGCTTATTAATTGTAGGACGTGTTCACAAGATATATTGTAAGAACAGGAACCTGGTCACGTAAATTGAGAAATGTTATGTAAACACGGATGAGTAATTAAAATTTGGGGATAGAGGAATTCGAAGATATGTTACTGAAGATAAATATGCGGTGCAGATAGATGGCTACATAGGGGCACACAGTAGTCGAAGAGTGTAGCAAGGAAAATAGTTTTCACCACTGCACTTCGTTACATTATACGATGTTATTACGTCAGATATCGTCGAGGAAAACAAGTAAGTTGTAGATTGTAAGGAAATGAATATTTCGTTAGTACAATGTTCTGCACGTTATAATTAGGGACCCCTGTTTTTCGAGAAAAGAATTTTGTCCCACTTTGTTTCAGTGCCTTACGTGCACATCTGCAGTTCTGCTTCGTGGTCATGGATTGGATATTTTAACTCTCTCGAGCCGTGGGATACTGCCGGCAAATCACAGCCGTGAGGTGTTGCAGAGACTTTATTGTAATTGGCTCAGACAAATGATAGACACGCTGCCAATAACCATGAAGCAGAATTGCAGATGTGCACGTAAGGCACTGTATCAAAGTGGGGCAAAATTCTTTTCGCGAAAAACCAGGGTCGCTAGTTATTACTCATTGAAACATCAACCAATCAACGAATATACTAGGCTTGAGTATGCATAGGATAGTAGATTGATTTACAACATTCGGGTCATTTGACTCGCTAAATTTTTCTTTCTTTACGTATAGGCTTTTCACGGTAACGTCAGCACTTTTAAAACTTCTTCTCAAGCTCTTTGCTTCTTTCTCCCCCTTTTATTTTTCATACAGAGTAGTGGAAGTAAATAACCTTTCGTATAGAGTTTACCGTATTTATGATGCCGTTACAAAAACATATTTTTATTATTACTCTTGACAAGGTGGGTTTCTGAAGCCTATAGGAACCACCACTCTTGTTTAAATGAGGAAACCAGCCAGGATTGGTTACCAGTACCTATTGTTTGGTTTGTTCCTATAACAGAGTTTTTTGTTACTTCAACGTATCACATTGTTTCTTATGAAGAAGAGAATATTTCCTCTACGGTTCATGTTAATGGAATAATAACAAACAGAATCTTCAAGCAAACAATATTTCTGTCCCTATTTTAACACAATGACACTTTCTACGATGTTTTTATCTCGTTGTAGAGTGAAACTTAATTTTATTTTATGTGTGTAAGAAAATTCTGATCTCTAATTGAGTAGATGGTTGTTGTATTAGTTAATATTTCGTCGTTTTTTACTAGGATACTATGAGTACACTCTAAAAAAAATTGTAAAATGTACTCAGATTTTCTTTGTGATATCATTAGTTTATAAAGTTACAGGGGTAAACTTTGTGATACTACAAAGGAATGCTTTGTACCTATATACCGACAGTTCCTGCACTGTAAATTTCTTTGTAAAATATGACAAGGTACTTCTTTGTAGTTGTACAAACTTTTGTAAATATTGAAAAAATTTTCCTTGTAAAATTACTAGTTTATAATGTTAAAAGGATTTTGTTTGCAAAAAAAACTTAGAAAAAAATGTGTAGTCTACGAAAATCATAGGTTCACCGGAAATTACTTATGCAAGGATCACAACCTCTGGAAAGAATTTTTTTTAAATAATGTGAATGTTTGTATTAATTGCGTGCTTTAAAATAAATAATTATTACTGAACTGTCCATTGAATGTACACAAATAAATAAAGATAAAGCATTACAGAAGTTACAATGGTCTAGGGGTACTCAATGTGCGTAGAATATAAGCGTGGTTCGAAACTTAGCACCTACGATTTGTTTTTATTTTCAAAATAATTTCATGTATACGTCCTTTATTGAAAAGCTATTTGATAAATAAGGTCAGTGATATTTATGAAGTATAATGAGCATTAAAATTAATTTTTTTCCTTATTGAAAGTACAACTACAAGGCTATTTCTTGTAATTTTACAAACATATACTTTGTATTTTATTACAAGGACAACCATTGTAGTTTTACAAGGAATTTCTTTGGCAGCTGGGTTTTCAAAGAAAGTACAAAAAATTTTTACGATGTGGAAAGACGACGTAGTGAGGAAGTAGGTTTTCCCGCCAATCGGCATCACGTGTCGCAGGAAGTGCGTGGGAGAAATAGGCCGAAGAAACAAAGTGACTGACAATACGGAGCTCAAGAAGAACTTCGGAGCAATCCCCGTGCGGCGACATCGTCAGTTCCGGAGATCGTTCCGGTCACGAGGTCCGGATACCGCAGGATATGGGCTCCTCCTCATTCTGACCAACCTCTCGAAGCTACGACCAGGGCTGTCGACATGCCGAATTCGACATCGACATACAAATGTATTTCGATCATCGGATATAATTTCCGAAAGTTTCTCGATATGGCGAAAGCTGAGGGCGCTTTATCGAAGGCTGTTGTCAACATGTAAAGAACCGAGGTTGACAGGACGTGGTTGACATAATCGAGACCATCGTTGTCACACAGCCCTGGCAACGAAAAGAGGCTGTCTTGCTGGGGTTATATAGGTTGTATCAGTCACGTGACCAGAATTGCTCGAGCACCAGGTTATGTCTAAAAGCTTGTAAATAATTCAGGGTCCCGTGACTTATTGGATTTTTGACAATTCTGTGTGGGTTATTAATTGAATACCTAAAGCCGAAAGTTTGCCCTTCCCATAGGCTAACTTCGTGAACTAACGATGTAACCGCCTAAAGAGGCTGCCTTATTTGGAGGTTGGGGAAGAAGTAGTTTGCGTATCTGAGGTGTAGAGATTGGCCAAAAGCGATTCATGCTTCGGCATCGCCTATCTGCTCACGTCACAAACAGCAAACAGACCCTATATTACATTCGGAGACATTCTCAGGGAACAAAATTGGGCCGTACACCCTGTTAAAATTGTCCGTGAATTTGCGGAAAATTTTACGGAAATGTCTGTTTAATTAACGGAAACACAGTTAGACATAATTTTGTTTCATTAATTAAACATATGTAAAATTGCGAGAAGTAACTGAAAAATTACCGTACACATTGTTGTGCCTGCATCCTAAAGAACTCATAAATATGAGAGATTACATAAGTGGAGCTAGTTGCCTTTCATAAATCAACGGCCACTTCTGGAGAATTTTTTATCAGCACTTCTCCGTAAAACAACAAAAATAATTTTTAACAGTGCCACCTTATGTTTGTAACAGTTTTTAGCAACTGTTGTTTAGTACTCCTTAGTAACATACTAAAAAATTCCGATGGCATTCGGTACCACTTGAAATACTCTCATGCACACTGTTATAAATTTTAACTAAAATGTACCGTTAATAAACGGAAATGTCTACTGTAAATATACACTACGGAATCAAGCGTAATAATGTGTCTGTGGGCACTTGCACGGACGAAATCGTAAATTTATGGGTTAGAAATCTATACATATTACGGATATATTTTAATAATGTCACCGGTAAATCTGCAAATCTGTAGAAATGCAATTGTAGCACTATAGACATGTAAATATGGCTCTGTTCCGTGTGATGAAACTGTTTTACGGAAACTTCTGTTAAATTAGGAAAAAAAGATTCCGTGAAGTCAAGGAAGTGTCCGGAGAAATGTTTACCGGAAATTAAGTAAATCAACGGAGAAACTTTTTACAGTGTAAGCCCATCCGTTACTATCAGTAAGCATGTCCCCCTCTCCCTTACGTTTGACAATTGAACTTTCACAGTTCTGGGGTAGTTTTTGTCATTGGTAAACAGCGTTGTCATGTCGTTAGGGTTACGCTTATGGTACGACAAATAAACTTGAACAAGCCTCTATGTACACAGGGATGCAGATGCAGAGCTCTAATACTTTCTAAAGGTTACTCTCTAAAACGAGCACAAAATGTCACGTACATACTAACAAGAAATTCAACAAATCTGAAGTACTATAAAATACGTCTGAAGGCCAAGAACAGATCATAAAAAAAGTTGGCATTTAACTCCAAAAGGCCACTTAATTAAAACAAATTTTTTAAAGAGGAGCCGAAATACTCTCATTTGAAAGATGGATGACAACCATTACAAAAATTTCCTCATGTTCCCTTGTCAGCCGCCATCAGACCAAGAGGCCGACTGTCAACCTACACTCAAAACTCATTCAGCCCATTACCTGCGCACGCCGTTCCCGAACCTATAATAAGGCCAACAGACGACTCTACTGTCATAGAAGGAGCAAGTTTAGCAGAGATAATTAAAAGTTTTCCTTTCATTTAACACCATACTTTCAACGAATAAAATTATAAGGTCTCAGATAGCCCTCTGATTAAATATATTATTCTGCAATTAGTGGCATATGATTTTCGCGAAAAGATTTTTGCACCAGCTTGTTCCAATGTCTTTCGTGCACATCTGTACCTCTGCTTCATAGTTGATGTAACATGTCTTTGTGCATATATGGCTCTCCTTTTACTCTGCCGAAAAGAACGAAGTCACTGCGACATAACACGTCTGCGATTTGCAGTTAAAACCCCGAGACTTGTGAATGTAAAGAAAAACATCCAATCACTGGCCATGAAACAGAGCTGTAGATGGGCACGAGAGGCATTGAAACAAGTGGTGCAGAAGCCTTTTTGCTAAAACTGGGCGTCCATAATTAATGGTGGTTAAAGAGCAGTTTGTCGCCGAATAATACCACACCAAAGCAGGCCTGTTTAATGCTGGTGTATTACTAGACAGAAAGCACTAACGCATATTGAACGGTTTTGCCTAAAACGATTTTTACCGGGGCTCTGCTAAGGTTAATCCTACTACACTTTGGAAAAACCAATGTTAAAAGTTTGTCACAGGGAAAATTTCTGCCACTTGAGCGCTGATATCGGTAAGAGGTGTAAACTGTGCAATCACATAGATTTCGTGAATTTTAAGTTACATTAAGTTGATAATTTAAATGCCAAAATTGGTTTGTTTTTCACCTTAAAATTAAATTAAATGACTCCTCTCTTTGCCAAGCCTAGTTAAATATAATTTTACGCCGGTTTCGTATTTTTTTAGACCTTGGGACAGGAAATATTTTGCCCCACTTTGTTTCCATGCCTTAGATACACACCTGCAGCACTGCTTGAATGTTATAACTTCCAGCGTCTTGGTGTTCTAATTGTAAATCACAGACATGTCACGTCACAAGTAACCATGTTCTGATTGGCCCAGTCATACGAAAGACAGCTCCGCACAAATATACATAGGCAATAATCATGAATTATAGCTGCAGGTGTTCACGTAAGTCATTGGAACAAAGTGCGGCAAAAATCTTTTCGCAAAAAATTTCAGCCCCTAATTAAAACCCGTTAGCGATAGCAGCGAAACTACAGGCATATTTTTTCCCTGTGCCAAACTTTCCCACGAGAGACCACAGTTTCTATATAATATAACATGTAATAGACGTATCGTTAGCTCTACACTCTACACTCAGCTCGAAGGTCTGGGCAGGCGGCCAACTTAACGACGACGAATCCCCTCGCGTGCCGCCGAGGTCGTCGCGCGGCGAAGGCTACCCGGCTCCGTAATACGGTCACCGACGTCCAAGCGGTCGCGTTGGGTAATTTCGCACGGGTCGTTCACCGCTCGCCCTTGGGCCGCATTTTCCCGAGCTTTGAAAATACACGTCGCCACTGATCTTTCACGAACCGACGAATGGCATTTCGGAACTGGGACGTGAATTATTTTCGTCAGTCCCCGTCACCTCCCAGGGTCTGCTGTGGCCGCGCGAGCTGACGTTGTCGTCACGTTCGTGTATCGTGGAGGTCAGCCCGGGTGACGTCACAGAACACATAATGATGCAGAAGCGAAACTACCTCGTCGTTAGCGAACTCGAGTGGAACGATCCAGCAGTATGGCCGTAGATTCCAACGATATGCAAGGAACAAAATGCAACAGCTTGTTTCAAGTCATTACATGCACACGTGGTTACTGGCAGTGAGTATTTGTGAATAAACGTCTCTCATTTGACTGTGCCAATCAGAATAAGGATACTGCGACACCACACGTCTGCGTTTTGTCGGTAGAATCAAGAAGCGCGAGAGTTAAATACATCCAATCACAGATCATGACGGATAGTTGTATATGCACGCAAGGCATTGAAATGAGTTGACACAAAAATATTTTTGCTAAAACTTCAGGTTCCTAACAATATGGCTAAGAATTACTCGGTATTCACTAGCTGCACATTTAACATGACAGAGCGAGTGAGATTCATGGTTCGAATCTAGAGCCTGATGCAACTAGTAACCGACAGAATACGACTACACTGAAAAACCGCACCTTCACTACGCGCGCGCTGCTGTGTGCCTAACTTCTCTGTGGCGACGTCTGAATCAGTGTGTGTTGTTGCCAAGTAGGGCAGCAGATTCTCTGAACCGTGCACTCCTGTGCACACGCCGTAGACTGAAGTCCACGAAAGATCTACTGGATACTTACTTCTGTGAACTCTCTTTCTAATAGGCGGCATCTGTCTACAATCGTGTTAGTGGCTGAAACGTCTACTAGCGCATTACTTTGTACAGATTTTGATAAATGCAGCCACTGAACATCTGAAACTGAATACCAGTGCGTAAGTGATGGGGTAAGTTTAACGAAATTATATAATTCTACCGCATACATATTTCCGCTGTGTTTGCTGTTGGCCACATTTTATTAGACACACCCTGGAGAACTCTGAGTAACTAACCTGGAAGGAAACATGGACGGAATTGCGTGCTTTCATAGCCGTATTCCGACAGTGGCTGATTTCACTGGCCAGTTATTTCAATGATACCAGCTGTAGCTCATTCACGGCTGACGACTATTGATGGTCACCGAGAATTATTTTCGGCTGACTCCTCGTGAGAGGCTACAATGACATATGACTAGAGACCGGAAAAATTCGCGATTTCGTTTAGGCACAAGCTAGACTGCAAGCAACTGTAAGATCGTGTAGCTTTCGCAATTGTACCTTGACTTATTTGAAACTTCTTACAGGGCGCTTAGCCAATAACAAAGAAGCAACTAAATGCAGACCTACAGTGAGCAGTCTATGAGCTGCTGTTATTTGCTTCAGTAAACACATATTCTTGAAGGTTAGTCTATATGTCTTCCCGTCTCTACTTATGATGCCACATGGAGCTCGGGAGAACGCTTAGCGCCAGTTACACATAGTGCAGTCAGTCCGCAATTCATTGAACTCGCAAACTTTTAGGTCGCTATCTGAAGTCCTCGCGCGGTATTCTTTCTACCTGCTGCCCGCTTGAGGCAATGAAAACTGATAACGATATAGACAACAATGGTACGGCATCAAATTCTTTGTGCACAAACACTAAACTGGCGCGCAGTGTTACTTCTTAGGTATACTAATCTATGGTTTTACAGGTTGTATCTAAATTCAACAAACAAACTTTGGCTTGTGAAACGTTACGAAAAATAGAGTAGAAAACACGGAGAACACATATAGTAAAAACGGAATATGTAGGGGGCAATAAACAATTGAAAATTGAAATTTTAAACGGTGATTTTTGAAAAAAAAAAAAATCGGAAACCGTGTGAAATAAAAAATCACTGTTTTATGTTATCGAGATCTGTCATCCTACACTAAATGCTCGTTCAAGCCTTCCCCCATTATTAAATAATCTAGACAGTGCCAAAGTTTTACGACATACAAGGGTGGTCACCCCTGTGATTTTCATAATGGGGTAAGGCTTGAAAGAGCATTTACTGTGGGATGACAGATCCCGATAACACAAAACAATGTCCTGGGTTTTGTCCTTTTATCTCACATGGATTATTATTTTTTTAAAAACGCTATTTGAAACCTCAGTTGTCAAGGACTTACTCCATATTCAATTTTTTCGATATGTGTTCTACATGTTTCTACTTCATTATTCATAACGTTTCACGTGACTAAGTTTTTCTGTCGAATTCAGATGCAGCCTGTATAATTTTACTCGTAAAAAATTTGGTACAAAATCAAATTAAAGATATTAATTTCCCAGTTAGCAATTTCGAAGGCTAGCAAAAGCATGTTTCTAATAGGTGTGTTGAATTTTTAAAACCACAGAAGCATAGTTTAAAGTTCAGGTTCTTTTAATTTGTAAACATATTTTGAACACGTCTAACGTGACACAGCACAATGCCGTTTCTGCGACGGGCAAAGACACTTTTATAGTATACTCCACGAAGAGAGTGTTTTTTGACAACTATGATGGCATCCTTTTCTGCGGTCTGTTGTGCAGTAATAGCAATTAGGTTTCTGATGTTTACTATGCTGCTAACATTGTTTCACCTTCATTTACTCATTGCGTAAACTAATTCATTGTTACATGAAAATAATGTACTGGATATACACAGCGGAAATGTTTTTGTAGTTTTACAAAAAAAAAATTTTTTTTCTGTGTAACAATAGAGCAAATTTCTATTTGTTTACAATTAATTTTTGTATATTTCCGAGCAAGTATTCTGTATTTAAAAATACGTTATGTATTTACAGTCAATATCGTAAATTTATTAACAATTGTTTGGAGTGTCGCTAATTTGTTTTTGGTTACTAGTTTCCGCTCAATAAAGTTTTTTTTTTGTAAAAAGTCGTACATAAACTTTTGTAACGTGACATACGGTTTAAGTTGCATTTGTTTCACAGTCATTACATTATGCATTTTGAATAATTTAAACCACAAATTATTCTTCAAATGTTCGCCCTTCGATGTAGCAATCCTGAAAACGAGGGACGATTAAAAAAACGCTCTAAGCTCGCCTACGTCAACGGTTTTCCTGATTAGTTCGTCTGTTCTACATACAGTCAATTCAGAGAAATCCATTGACGAAAATGTGGTAGGGTTGCTAAATTGAAGGCCGAGTTTTTTTTTTTTTACTAGAAACGGCACCGAGCGAGGTGGCACAACGGTTACGCGTAGGATTCGCATTCGGAAGGACCCAGTTCGATCCCCAGCTCCGACCATCCTGATTTCGGTTTTCCATGATTTCCTGAAATCTCTCAAGACGAATGCTTGAATGGTTCCTTGTCAAAGGCCGTGGTCGACTTCTCTCCCAGTTCCTATCTTTGTGCCAAATTGTGTGTCATCGTCTCTAACGACCTCGCAGTCGACGAGACGTAAAAAGACCTCTTATATGTAGATGTACGATTATTTCGCGTATTCGTCTGGTAGCAGCTTAGACTTCTCAGTCCTATACACGCACCGGCCACAGTCGAGTATTCATTGGCTTCTGAGCGTACACGAGGGTACCACGTGAGTTCACAACTATTTATTTCCTTATTCCTTACTGGTTTGCAGCCGTCAATGTGTATAAAAACTACTGTTGTCCGACCACAGTAATGACAGTGAAGTATACGCTGATGACGTTCATCATGACCAAGAATCAATACGCGAAATAATCGTGCCTCTAGTTATAGGTCATTCGGGATAAAGTGAGCCCTCAGAAAAGCCTTGCTTAAGTTCTATTTCCAGCCAATTCGTATCTTTCCACGCGTAACGGCTAACGACGGGATGTATAACCTCTCTGGACACGTCACTAATGTTTGCGCGTCTAAGATAAATTGTGCAGTCAGTATGAATTGATACAGTTTGATAAAGAAAGTTTGTTAACTATATAAAATACGATTATATCGATTTCGGTTGATTTTGTTTCAGTATTGCTGTATTTAAATAGGAAAATATACGGAACTATATTGCGTAATTTCACTGCCAACCACGCACCACGCAAGGTAGTGCGACAGCTGTAGTTAATGTTGAATTACATTCAATAACGGCTAGTGATATTTTTCAGAGGTTAAATTTTTTAGTGTTCATTTTATCCCGAACGACTTATACCTTACTTACCTTACTATAAACTGCTATGTCCTGATTGTTGTACGCATTGACAAACATTTTCACGTAAAAAACAATTTACTGAGTAGTTTTTTGAAATGACGTTTGCTAGGTGTAAAAAACGGCGCACTTGAACAGCTGGCTGACTGGCGACGGTGGTACCACGGGAGTCATCCAGTGCGGAGGACTGGCCAGACAGGTCATGGTCGGGGGAACAGCTCACAGGGAGCATGACTCTGCGGAACAGGTCGTCAGCCAGGCGATCAGGAGCGTACCGCAATGCTTCCTCCTGTGCCTCGCCTTGTCGCTTGATAAACTGTACGCACGCCTGCATCATCGTCACGTCAGTAGGAACAGGAACATCTTTCGAGTTCACTTACCTGTAACCTACACTCCCCATAATATGCGAGAGTTTCGCAGTTTGACCTGGCAGCAAGCTAGAATTATCAGTCCTTTACACGCATTGTCTGCGGTTAGAACCTCTGATTTTCGGTGACAATAATTATGCACCAATTGGTTTCAATGACTAAGGCAAGGAAAAATTCGCTATTTCAATTACCTGCATGTTATAATCCACTGTCATGCGTATACTCAAGCTCAGATCTTTTGTCTGTTAGTTGCTACTCACTGTAACAACTTACAGTGAACGATTAAACATGGATTTAGTATACATAGGACAGTGGATTCTAACATGCAGGTAATTAAACTTGATAATAATCCCTATCCCTATTAATTCCTTACGTTCACATCTGCAGTTGTGCTTCATGGTCAATGATGTGATGTTTCTAGCTCTCGGCATCTCGGGGTTATTATACCCACAAATAACAGACGCGTGGTGTCGCGGTAACCGTATTAGGCCTATTACTACGTTTAGGGTAAAACTTCAATCCAGATTGAACCTGAAGTGGAGTCAACTCGGAGCGAATATGTAGCGAACATGGATTGACGAACTGTGTTTACGGTAGACTAAATATTACAATCCAGATTGAACTGTAAACAAGAGCCAAGTTTAAGTCAACCTGAACTGAAAACGTAATAATGCTATCTATTTGCGACAGTACGAAGCAGAGAACAGATGACAAACGAAAAATAAGCGTTGCTCCAAATAAGGCTTTTCTTCATTATATGCACCACTTGTCTTTTTCCGTTTGCTTTATAATAGCCTTTTAGCTTTACGAATACCTGCTTTTAACGCTTTCTGTTAAATTATAATGTATTCTCTGTTCTTTTTTAACCTAACAACAACACATAACAACACAATATGGCGGCAACTTTGTCCTGCGCATTTTATTTTCAGTCCAGTCTGTGTTTACAGTAAAATCTTAATCCGGATTCTTCACATCAGTCCACCTTAACAAGTGGAACGGATTATCTCGCTTCTCTCCTACTTCAGTTCACAACAAAGTGTTTATAGTAAAATCTCAATCTGGATTCCTCAGTCCACTTCAGCTTCAATCCGGATTGAAATTTTACCCTAAACGGCCTATATGATTTGCGCAGTGTAATGAGTGACACCTCTGCACACAGACACTCTGCCAATAACCATGAAGTAGACGCCTCTGCAGACTAACACACACTACTAATAACCAGCTGCTTATATTCGCGTAAGGCATTAAAACAAGGACGTGTAATTTTTTTTTTGTGAATGTCAGGTGTTCTTAGATAAAGAACACAGAATTATGTTCGTTGGTCGCGTCTCGCCTGAATCAACTAACTGTCTTTGCACCATATTGCTTGTTAGTATGGCAGGAATTTGTCTCGTACGTGGTAGCCCAGTCACCCATTTGTACTCTTTGTGTTTTCTGTGAGTGGTGTTCACCAATCAGTATCTACTGTTTGCGAAACTGGTTCTCGAGAATTCAGAACCAAGCCACCTGCATGAAAACACTCACGGACTCTCACACTAGTTTGTCAGAGATGTGGGGTCGATTGAGGTGGTTCCTCAGATAGGCAGCTTCCGTGTGTGTGAAAGAAGCTCTAAACTAATAGAGAGCTAGGAGTGCTACTGACCGGCGTATGTAGTACCGTACCTACTGTAGTCAGTTCATTTTAAACTGAGAACTCCACAACACTTATAATAACGAAAAACTTTTCATTGGGGGTCAAATATGCAGAAAAGTTTTCGAGAGTGGTGGAACATTTACACTGATTTTCAGTTACTTGGATGTTATCGTACTAAAAAAAATGTAAAAATGCATGCAAAATGGCTGAAATAAAAATTTTAAGCAGTCCTCACATTAACCAGAACAGTCTATACCTCTACTCGCAAGCCACTTAATTGGCGTGCAGTTTTTAGTGACCATATTATTTTTTTGTAAGCAGTATTGTTTTAATTTTAAGGTGGAAGGAAACGTCGCGCCGCACACTTAAGATAGCTACATTTCAGTGGTTCCCGTGGACTGTTGAGCCCAACCAGCAAGTCGTTGGAACACTCGTAGATTTCCTACTCCGCATGGGCATGGTACATAATTCGGCGCTAAAAGCATTGCATCACTTCAAATTATAGGTTTCTCGAAGTCAAATTGCGACAGTTAAGCCCAGCAGTCCCAGACAATAGTTTCTGCCAACTTCCAGAGCAAAAATTTTTCTCGAGTAACGTATTTCTGAGGAACAAGATCTGACGCAGAAATCTCGTACAATTAAATTGCGGTGTTAGAGATCGCGCTTAGCAAATGCATCACTCTTGTTCATGAAGTTGGAAAATATTATTATGTAGAACTTTCAAAAGTGTAGATTTCAATTGGTGTTTTGAACGTTTATTTATGTACCACACGCTCATTAAAGTGAGCATATGCATCGGCAAGCACGTATATGTTGCAACAGCCGGGACATAGCGGCGAAGGAAGAAGATAGTGTGGTGTCGGTGGGTTGGTAGCCCTGCGTGTTGCGCAAGTCTCTCTCCCGGCCAGGCTGGCGCTCCTGCCCCAACCTCCTGCGCTGCACCAACCGGCCGCCTTCAACTCCTTCCTTCCTTCCCCACTCCTCTTAACCCTCTCCTCCCAGCAACACCCCTCCTACACTACTCTTCCCCCACTCAACCCAGAGGAAGGGCCCCGAGTCAGGGTCAACAACCTGCATGGTGCACGACTTTTGGGAGTCGGCACCGCGTCTTGGCGCTGCTGCTATCAACGCCGCCCCTGTTGGGCCCAGCCCGATCTCAGGTTGAGCACTAGGGCGTTCTGGGCATGCGCGTCGACCTTCCTCGTCGCCTCTGCGCATTCAGAGGGCGTGCAGTCTTCCCGTTGATCGGTGATCCTGTCACTTCAAGCTCTGTTTCCTATAACTTCAGCTCTAAAGCACGGTTCACACTGTCCTTAATTCTCTACTCAATTCCTTACTTACCTCAGGTCATAAACTTCGATAGCGATTTTATACCAGAATTATGTTGCAAAACTTCTGTGTTGATTACACACTATCACTGTTTACTAACAACTTTCGGTACCTAAAGAAGAAAAATATATCTGTGATGTCGGTTGCTATAATCTGTAAAATATAACTGTAGAATTCCCGAAAACAATCTTAAAAACGAGACACTCATGTGATTCCCAAATAAGTTACACTATCTTGTGTTATTTAGATTTTCATAACTCTGGCAGCCATCGTTTAGCAGGAAACAAGAATATTACTTCTATTAAAATCACATTGGCAATCCTGCTTGCTTATTTCCCATGCGCCGTGGCTGAAAGAGTGCGTGAACATACACTGCGATGAGTAATAGGACACGGGCTCTATCTGCGAAATTAACTATGGAATTGTGTATGGAACCAGCGTAGTTGCGGTACACACTGTCCCAGTTCTACTTAGACAGAATTTGGTACGGGATTCTATACTGAATTGTGGATAGTGTGTACCGGGCTTAAGGATCTTAACTCTTTACATGATATAATGCTAGTCAAAATACAAGAACAAATTAACGGTACAAGCAGTGCAATGGAGATCTCAGGTACATTTTAGAATCAAAAATGTCGGCCGACGTTGAATCAAACATGCACTACACATAACAAGAAGGTGACCTCAGAACTGTAAAAAACGACGACGCCTCGAAACAAGATGGTTGGGATTCGGTGCTTGTTTACTTCAAGTAAATTACTTGTATTCTTTTCTGACTCAAAGATCCCAATGACGTTTTTAATGAAGTGTGATCCGATTGTTAGGGATGGTGAGTTATATATCACTGAAAAAGTTTATTGTTTGCTAGATTTCAATGTAATGTATTTGTTTGTGACGTTTTTCGTTCGTTACTGGCGACTACATATTTAACCCTCCGTTAGGCGCGTGGACTACGTACGTAGTCCAGTAAAATTTCGGCGCCACTAAGTCCAACACAAATAGTCGCACGCAGCTGCCCCCATTAGTAGCTGTCCAGATAGGTGCTCTCTAGACGTCAGTGTTGTTGTAACCTCGAAAGAGAGTGGTAGTGCTCGCCAAATAACAAATGACTACACACGTAGT
>PNEQ01024633.1:13501-47142 GCA_003012365.1 Medauroidea extradentata | reverse complement strand
TAGTGTCTTGTAATCACATTTTCTTATTGTTCAGGATCCTTGTTTGTCTGCCGTGCCTTTTACTTGCTCATCTCCTCGTCACAAAATTTTGCAATTGTAAAAAATCCCTAATTTTGAGCTCTGCTCCAAGGGATTAACTCTCAATGTCTGTGTATTCTACTGTATCTGTAATGTATTTATAAATAAATAAATAAATAAATAAATAAAAATAAATAAAATCACCAACTCCTCCGAAAGTAAATTCCACTCCTTCACAGACAACCTATGCAAAGACTGACTACCCTGCTCTGCCCATCACCTGAATATTTTCACTATTAGGCCCTCTTCCTCTGTACTATGCTTTAGTTAACAGTACAGTAATTAGAGTATTAATAAAGAAACAACATTATGAGCAGCACCAAAAGAAATTTGTAATGACCTGCAGATGTCGCAACGATGCACATTTTCAACATATGCACTTTAGGTATGTCAAGTTCAACTTTGCTTAGCAAAGCACGCCCAGCAAGGGCAGACTGGCAGTTAAACCTCCTCCCTGTATGATTCTATAAATAAATATCATGAATCATAATAGCAGTAATGGCTGCATAAGATAACATTGGAAAGAATACTGAAGATTAAATCATGTAAATGAGTTTATGGAATGAAATGTATTGTTTGCTAAATAAGAAGAGAATTAAAAAGAGCAACTCAACCTATTAGTGTGCAAGAAACATCTAAGCAAGCCTAACTCTCTGAACTCAGAATTAGAATCAAATGATGAAAATATATGGTGCAGGTCATCAATTTATAAAATGTGTGTGAATCGAACATGCACCTTCAGCATACATATTGCAAATAAAGTAAGCCAGAAAAAATTTCATAACTTGACTGAACTCTTATCATTAAACATTTTAAAATTAAAACATACCTTCACATCTTCTTTGCTGTTTCAATCTAGCAGCTACATCTGGAGGTTACAAGAATGAATTTTCAGGACCTCCCACCTCATTAAAACCTGTAAATTACAAGAAGCTCTTAAAACACTGTAAATCAAAGATGACGACTCCAGTTCACAATGTTATAAGCAAAAATACTCATCACATACCGGCATAGTATATTAATGAAAATAGTTTTTATCGACGCAAGAAGAAGTCGTAGGCTACATAAAGAAAATTGTGGTTTTCCAACTTTGAGTTTTTCAGATTTTTGCTATGTTTGTTAGGTTAGTTTTGGTTATATTAGGTTATTTTACCCTCCAGTTTTCCGTTAGGTTAGATCAAGTTAGATAACCTTAGGTGAGGTTAGGTAAGTAACCTAACCTTACCTAACCTAACTGAAAATGGAAAACTGGGGAATAAAATAACCTAATTTAGCATAACTAACCTCAACTAACCCAAAGTAACCTAGCGAAACGTAACGAAAATCGTAAAATTTGAAACTTGGTAAACCAAAACATTCTTTACGTACGACTTCTTTTTACATCTTTAGAAACATTTTTCACTAATAAAATGTGCCTCTAAAGTCAATAGTTTGGCCAGTATACAATGAGTAGTTACTCTTGATATTTACTCACTAGGTCATTTTTCAGGCTGCAAACTTACCTGGTAGATGCAATGACGGTAAAAAATATATCTGCAGATGGCTTGAACCAGGATTCTTGCAATATTCAATGAAGTTTTTCCCACAAACTCTGTATCTTTTTCTAACAGTCGATTTAACCATACAATTTTTAATTTGCAATTCGCTCTAACCAAATATTATATATGTCGTCAGACTGTTTAGGAAAACGATGGCATGCGCTGTGTGCATCTACACAACCTGGAGCACAATATTTTCGTGTCCGCGCATGGCTATTCAATATTAATTTAACAGAACATACCTTGACAATCCACGTTTGAAACAAACAAAACATAATGGCTGCCTGCCTCCTTCCGGAATTTAAATCAACATCCTGCCGCCATGACAGTAGCTGCCTGCCATCTAGCGGATGGAATAAGAACAATTTGAAAAAACGGTAACGATTCTTCCTATAACAGTTGCCACCCCCTGTCTATGGGTTACAACAACGAGCTATATCAAAGATGTTAGAAGGATCCATATCTTAGAGTAACTATAGGGTAGAGGGAGTATCCTCTATACAGCTGCATACGAAATTGTGTGTTCAACATGTGTCACGTGACTTTAGTGAAATATACGCGGGAGATTTGAAATAACATTGAGAGAAAAGATAATAATTGCTTAATAATCACAACCATGTTGGGTTATTTTGGTACCATATGAACATACGAACTAAGGAGGGCATACTACCATATTATCGCATAGTACAATTGCGTAGAAATTTCAGAACGACAAATGTAAACAATGTTTGCCATGTTACTGTTTTCCTTAACCCAGCTGTTTTTAGTAAAATGTAAATATTAGCTACGTACTTACTACAAAGTTTTGAACCGAGATCTTGGTGCTACCACATGACTAAAAATATATATTCTGCAAGGTACGCCATGAGTTTCAAACAACACGACTGCATTTTTACGCCGATAAAACATAAATAAACGACACCAAACTCTCGAGACCATGTTGGACACATATTTGTGACGTCATGCTCCCTCTACTATATATTACCTCTATGATCCATATAGAGCATGTCGCCGGGAATCGTAACCAAACTTGACATGGCTGGTATCAATATGGCCGACTAATTAAAACATTGAGGAAATATTAGTTAGGAGGTGTGTAAACAGGGCTAAAATATAGAGTTTTCAACCTAAAACATCTATTAAAGAGCATAATACATTTATCTACCATTAAAAATTCCTGGCTGATGTAAACTTTTGAGGTTAAATCAGTATGGCGGCTGGCCAATTTGGTGGCTATCTCTCCCCCCTCTTGTCTTCCCCTCATCACTAACATTCAGACATTATGTTACCCCCGTGAGCTATATAATAGGGGCGGAAACAGCAATCTCCAAGGCTCTGAGATGAAGCCCAATTGAATGTGGTATTTTGACCATAGATAAAATGGTGGAGTCTTATATTCAGTCAAAATACAAGAGCGATTATGCTAATTTAAACATTATTACAGAATAATATATTACAGTAACTATTAGAATTTTTTCCTGTGTTTAGCGGGAATATAGTGGAGCTGTAAAGTAACTGATTTTCAACATAATGTTAGCCACACTACTGTTCGCCATGTTTTCTAGGGTCACAACAGCCGTTCAATTGGGCTTCACTTTGGAAGCGTTTCCGCCCCTCTATTGTAACTATATAACTCGTTGAGTTACAACCTTAAAACGTTTTATAATGTAGTTATTTGCAACCCAAAAATATTGATAAACTACATAATATTTAGTTTAACAATTATCCATAAATTGTACATGCTTCTATGGCTGTAAATAAATAAATAAATGCAATTATATCAGGTATTTACGAACTTTGTTTTTCTGCTTTAGGTTTTATTGTAGGGATTACACAGCACATACTTTTAATTGCATTTGATAACCTAGGTATATTTTTATATTGTGATACTTTTGTGTTGTGCTGGAAACGATCGTTTTATATGTACAAACCTTAACACAATAACGAAGTGAAACTACTACATTATAATACCGTACACATAGATCAGTTAATTAAAATCAATTATTTCTAGTCAAGCATTGGTCAAACGTATGAAATAAAAACCAATATGTTTTACACTCTTTAATATACAAGCTGGTATACAGAAATCTACAGTATGTGATCACGAATAATTTATCTAGCTAAAAGTCGTTACTATGACACAAACCTAAAGTTACGTTTTAAAAGACACATAAACAATTTTTCGAAAATACCTTACTTTAAAAACCTCTTACATTATAACCTCAAAATCACAACAGCCTACGACTTTTAAGCTGCTCGACGAAAAATGGCGACCGACAATATTAAAATTATTGGAAAATTATCAGGTAAGTTGGTGCTGGTCTGCCCCCTACCAGCGGGTGCCGAAGCTAACAGTTCCCAACTTCGGCTATTTCATTTTCCCATGCCTGGGCCTAATTTTATAACATGTGAGGTAATTGATACTTAAGTAACGTCACATTTACGATTTCTAAATGTGTAAATTATAAATTAACAAATTGCAGTATTTCGTGAAATGTAATTGGTTGTTTAAACCAATGTCTCAAATTCCACATGGCTTTTTTTCTTTCGTGTATGCCCCGAGAGGTACAATAACAATAGTTAAAAAATTCCAATATGTATAATTTAATTTTTCTTCTGGCAATTGGGCCTCAGCCCTGTGGCAAGGATTTGCTTAACCTACCTCTTCTCAATTTTCCGACTCCATCAACCTTTTCCTAAACTCCCTCGCTCCCTTCACCACAACCACCTCCCTCGCCAATTCATTCCAATCCTTCACCGTTCTCACCATCATAGTGTTTTTTCCTCTCTCTGTCCTCTTCCCCACCCTCTGTATCTTCCACTCATGATCACTCCTTCCCCTGTATAGACCTCTCTGTATCTTGTCACCCAGTTGTGCCCACCCACCCACCCCCCTTACCACCTTAAACATCCTTACCAGCTGCTCCACTCTCCTCCTTTTCTGCAGTGTGCCCCACCCCAGTCCTCTCACCATTACTGATGGTCTGAAATCCTCCTCTCTTTCCCCCTGTGTCCGCCACTTATTTGTGACCCACCTAGAAGCCCTTCTCTGCACCTTTTCCACCTCTACCACTTCCCTCCCCACGTACGGGTCCCAGACCGCCGCCGCATACTCCAAAGTGAGCCTCACCATTGTTTTGTATCCCTTTTCTTTTACTTTATTGTCTGTGCCCCTTAACACCCTTTCCAGCAGGACCAGAGCTCTTCTACCTTTACTTGTAACACACTTCACTTGCTCGCCCCATCTTAAGTCATCCTGAAGAATAACTCCCAAATATTTATATCTTTTCGACTCTCCAATCTCCTGTCCACCCCATCTATATGTCTCTCTGACTACCTCTCTTTTCTGTGTTTTATTTACGTTAATTTTCAACTCATTTTCCTTCGTTCACTGTTCCAATTTGTTTATGTCCTCCTGCAGACCCCCACCCTCTCAAATCACCTTGTACAATACACAGTCGTCTGCAAAAAGACGAACCCTACAATTCATGTTTATCCCCAAATCCCCCATCATAATTAAAAAGAGGAGGGGTCCTAGAACACTACCCTGTGGAACCCCTGATGTTACCCTTCCTTCCTCTGAGAGTGTGTGTCCTACTCGTACTCTCTGGGTTCTTCCTATCAGATACTCTCCCACCCAGTTTACCACCATCTTATCCTCGAACAACTCATTGGGTTTTATCATTAACTTTACGTGTAGCACCTTGTCGAACGCCTTTTCAAAATCCACAAAACACGCATCTACCTGTTTCTTCCCATCCATAGCCTCACCTATATCTTCCATCAATCCTGACAACTGCGTCTCACATGAGAACCCCTTTCTGAATCCATTTGTTCTCTATCGTCCATACTCTCGTTCTCCTCCATTACCCTCACAATATATTCACTCACCAGTCTCTCCATAACTTTTCAAACATTAGATGTTAGGCTCACTGATCTGTAACTGGCTGGTTTCATCTTCTCTCCTCCCCCTTTATAAATGGGAACCACTATTGCAGTCTTCCATTCTGCTGGCAACTTTCCAAGTTCTAGTGATTTTCTAAAAAGTACCTGAAGGTATCTGCACACCTCTCCTTCCCCCATCTTTGAAATTACATTTCCAATACCATCTGGTCCCTCTGCTTTTCTATCATTGAGTCGCCCCAGAACCTTTCTCAGTGAAACCATCTCTATCTTACATCTATCATTGTAAAAACTAATAATTTCCTTACCTTCCCACCTATCTTCTTTGCTTGTCTCAAACACAGTTAGGTACTGCTCCTGCAACACCTCTGCTTTCTCCTCATCAGTTACAGATTCTTGTCCCCCTTCCCTTCTTAGTGTTGGTATTTTCTGCTCACTTCCTCTTACCTTTCTTACATACTTAAATAGCTTATCCCAACTATCTTTTTGCCCTTCCTCCATCACCTTATCCATATACGAGCTTTTCGCCTCTTTTATTTTCTGTGTCAGTTCTTTCCCTAATTTCCTCGTCTCATCTGTCATACTTTTGCTTTCTACCCTTTTGTTTTTTAGCATGCAATTGCCTACACTTGGGTTTAAGCCTCCTAACTTCCCTTCCATATAAATAAGGTGGGTCTCTTCCCATTCCCACATTCTTTATGGGTACAAACGTATGAACCACATTTATTAAAATTTCTTTCAAACCTGCCCTCTTTTCTTCAATTCCTTCCTCCCTAAAGCATGTCTCAAAATTTTATTTTAAGTATAACTTTATTTTAGTTTGATCTGCTTTTTTAAACTGTCTAACTGCCCTAGCCCTCTCTTTAACCTCTGTCATCAGTTTTGTGGCCATCTCAACTATTGGAATTCTGTGGTCACTAATTCCTACTAATATAGTTAGATATTATCTGATGTTGAGCCTCGAATTGTAGTGTTCACCACTTAAAATTATTAAGCTAATATACAAACTAATTTCAGTATTTCAAGCACTACAAATGGTATTATAAACAAATGTATCTAATCTACATGGTATTGTTAATATTCATGTACACCCTGAGAGCTGGTACGATAACAACAATGAAAAAACTTTCGTTGTCGTTCCTGCTGTGACACAATCATAAAGCCGGCTTTACACATTGGCCCAACACCCGACCTTGGAAGGAATCGACAAGTGTGTAAATGGTGCTTGGCCGATCTTGGAATGTTGGCCATGTGTTGGAAGCTTTGCCATTCATTGTCGGTTTTTGGTCCAACCATCAAAGGGATTGGTGTATGCATTGGCGTTATCTTGGTCTGTGTTTACACATTGGTGTTGCGATTTTACATTTTTTTTGTAGTTTGAGAGGGAAATATTGTTATATGAAGTGTTGAAATGGATCAGTGGACGTTATTCTGCACATATACATAGAGTATGAATGTAGTTGCAGAAATTTCCGAATAAAGTTGATCCTCGATTTTCATGGAATTTAAATTGGCCGTATGACTGGTTAAAAATTAATTGGCCCAGTGTGTAAATAGCTACTGGCCGTTTCTTGGTCATTGGCATTTCTTCCTTCCAAGATTGGCCCAATCACTTGGGCCAATGTGTAAATCCGGCCTAAAACGAATGAGTGCTTTCCCTTCCTTGCTCTGAGCCAAACAACCGACCGGAATCCATTCCGTAACAATACGCACTCTTCGCAGACAATTATGCGATTATTGCATATTTTTATATCTGGTGCTCCTCCGGATCAGTCATTTGGAACACGCCATTAGTTTGCTCATCTAGTTTTGTAACATGTTCTATGATATGTAATGTTTGTAAACATTGTGGCCATGCCGCTTATATTTTGTGCACGTTTACCGGGTAATTCAAGTTTATTGATATTATGTTGCGTCCGACCGCTTGGCTCAGTGGTTAGCGTTCCTGACCGCTGAGTCAAGGGTCCCGGGTTCGATTCCCGGCCGGGGAGGTGTCATTTAATGTCACTTCCTCGGGTACAGGACTGGGTGTTTGTGTATGTCTTGTGCTTGTCAGTGATGATATCTTTCTATTGAGACTACTACGTTCGATAATATTTGATACCCTGTTGGCCGTGGAGCTCCTCGCTGTTGGCCATTAATAAGAAAAAAAAAAAAGATATTATGTTGCTGGCAGAAGTTCTTCTGTAGCCGCCGTCGGTGACGGTTGTCTATCTTTCACGCGTGGTGCTGGTGCGGCACCCCTTTTGACCGCGAGTTTCCTCGCCTTCGATGGTTCTCTTAAGCCTGGCTGTGGATTCTTTTGAATTCTAAGGCCATTTTGTTTGTGCTGTTTTGTGTTCTGTCACCATTTCTTGTTCGTTTTCGACTGTGCGTATTGCGTACAGAGTTAAATTGCGTTTATGGCTGTACGGCTTACGGCCAAGGCCAGGGGCTGTGCCCCAAATGGAGTGAAGTGAAGAAGATTGGAGAGGGCACTAGATCTAATAACTACACATTTTGCATACGTCAGGCAGGTGGATCTCGACAACTGTATTCCATTTTAATACCGGTTCAGAAACATGTGAACACACTTTACTGGCAATAAATTTTCTACACGCATGTGCTGTACTAGTAGTACACATATAAATTGATATAAACAATTAAAAATTTCGCCTCGTTTGGGAGGTGGGGCACTTGCCACAAGATCCACCCCCTTGGGTGCTCCCATGCATAATGTGAATAAGAAATTATGTGAGGAAGTTGCAGTTTCACGGTCTCATTTTAAGTATGACAGCATAAAATCACAGAATGACATTAAATAAGTTATAACTTATCTTGAGATATAAAAATAATTAAGTCCATTAGGCAGAAGGAGATAAAAATAATTAAGTCCATTAGGCAGAAGGAGAAAAAAAATTCTCTGCAGATGTTGAGATTCAAACTTACAATTATTGAGTATTAGTTAAGGCTGATAACTGACTGGGCTAGTATAGTATAGTTTATTGCTTTCATCAGCTCTTTTTGTGTACTTTTTGTACAAAGACATTGGACATGTCATGGTAAAAATATCAATTGATTCAAATACATTATGCAAGAACTATTATTGTATACATGGACTGTAATAGTAGTAAGAATATGTTGTTCTTGTTTAAATAGGACTTCATTGTTTATTAACCCACATCCACATTCTCTGTTGCCACCACCACATGAAAAGGAAAGAAAAGGAAAAAACACGAAAAGTGGTCAAAAATCTTATTTACATCAAAAGATTCAGTATCCAGACTTTTGCACTTTGTATCAAAGGTTTTAATTCCTTGGTGCCATGCCTTGTGTCATAATTACTTTTGCTACGCTCCTTAAGGCGATGATCCCAGTCCCAAATTGTCTGCAACATCTTCATTCTCCATTGTTGTTGCAAGATAGTAGGAGGTGCAGGCAGCGTGGTTCGTATCTTCGTACCAAATAATTCTGCTGGCAAGAATCCAGACACTAATGGTGTGGCTTGGTAAGCAAGCAGTCCCAGATTTTGATCACTCAACTTGGACAGAATTTTCTTCGCCAATAAATCACATCCGCAGACGCTGTGCAGTGAGTTCGGACACTGGCTTGTTTGATAGCAGCGTAACCAGAGGCATGTGGTCATTTAAGATGTTTATCTTAGTCACCAAAATGTAATCTTGAAACTTTCACATGTCCATATGTTAGCGAGGGCCTCTTTTTTTATCTGTGAATAACTCTTCTTTCTCCACATCACTTAGGCTTCTGGAAGCATATGCTACAGGTTTCTATATTCCATTGTGACACTGCTTGAGCACGTCTCCTACTCCATGTGACAACACATCTGCTGATATTTGTGTTTCTGCAGTCAGAGAATTCCGGGCTAACATATGTTGGGCAATTTCTTCCTTCAGGTTTTTCACTGCCTTTTGTTGAGGTGGCCTCCACATCCACTCAGTATATTGGTGTAGCAGCATTCGCAGAGACTACGACTTTTCAGACAATTGTGGGATGAACTTCGTCAGATAATTCACCATACCAAGAATCTTCTCAGTTCTGTGGTTTTTGTTGGCTCTGGCATATCTGTTATTGCCCTAGTATTCTCTGTTTCCAGTTTTATGACTCCCTCACTCACAATGTGTCCCAGGAATTGCACAGTTTTTTTCTCTGAATGTGTAATTTTCTTTGTTAAGTGTCACGCTGCTTAACTTTAAATTCTCAAGCTCCATTTCCAGTCTGCAATCATGTTCCTCCACTGAACTGCCACATACTAGAATATCATCTACTGGTAGTCCTCCGACAATCTGCTGCATCTGACGTTGATAATGTTCTGGCCCAGAATTTATTCCAAATGGTAGCCTATTGAAATGGTACTGTCCAAATGGTGTAATAAAGGTGGTAAGTGGTGCACTTTCTTAGGTCAGAGAAACTTGCGAAAACCCTCTCGAAGCATCGAGTACTGTGAACCATTTTGCATTCTGTAACTGTGCCAGACTCTCTTCCACAGATAGCGGCTGCAACTGTTCTCTATTGATGCACCTGTTCAACTCTGTGTAATCCATACATAACTGACTGGATCCTTTCTTTTTAGGCACCACCACAATAGGCGCACACCACTCAGTTGGGGACTGTATAGGCGTAATTACATCCTCCTTTAGCATCCTTCTAGCTCGTCTCCTACACATTCCCTGCCTAGGACCCATCACTGCCAATAGAGTAGCATTTTCCCTTGGTGTAATGTCATATTCTTGTTCCAATCCACCAAGGCCCTGAAACACAGTTATGAATTTGCTTACATACCTTCTCGCTGCATCCCTAATCCCTGCTGCTTCCTTAACCTCTGCTGTTTCTTTAACTGTAATGATCTGATGAGCCCGTATTGCTGGTAGACCCAACAGTGGTACTTCGTGCTTAACACCCAGTGATGAAAGTACCATAGTTCCCCCTTCTAGCTGGATGGGGTTTTGCCCTGCCCCAAAAAGTTTCTTCCTGGTCTTGTTCAGAGACAACCCTAACTGTCACTAAGCTCTTTGCTTATAACAGTCACATCTGTCTCTGTATCTATTTTAAATTTAATTTTTACATCTTGCGGTAACAGTTGTGTCTACCACAGATCTGAGCATACTTCCATCGCTACTTCGCCCATGTAATAATGTTGATCATCCCCTTGCTCTTTGGCTAGATCCTGCACCATAATATTTTTACTCTTATAGCACCGACCATAGTGCCAAATTTTCTCACATCGGAATCACGTAACACAGGACAGCTTGACCACTGAAGTATACTTTTCCTGTTCTGATTATGTTGCCTGTTGTTGCTTCTGACGGCATCCACACTAGCAACGTTTTCTCGTACTAACTGCTGCTGGCTGTGTACTGCTTCCGCTTGGCAAATTTTTTGTGACTAAAGTTATGGTCCATCTGTACTGTCTCTGATAATCTGTTGTCCGCGACACCAATACTAAAACAATAGTAATAAGGTCGTCTTTAAGGTCCTGTAATTCACACATTTCTGCCAGTCTGAAAACGTCATTTATAAACACATCAGCAGACTTGCCTTCTTGCTGGCGACACTGGAAAAACTTAGCACGCTCGTACACAACAATTGTTTATTACTTGAAAAAAAATTGCTAAATTATGGTTTTACCATTCTGTATTTGCTTGCTTGTTCTTTCGTCAACGCGGACACTAGCAAATCCTCTGCCTCTGAGCCCATACAATATAGTAGCATGTTCACTTGACTCTCTTCCGGCTTCGTATCCGTCTCCAATGCGACACGGAAACATTCATACCTTCTAATCCATCTATCCCATTCTGTTGACCTTCGAAAGTCTTCTGTTGGCCTTCGAAAGTCAAAATTTTCTAGTGGTACAATTGAAATTGTGTCACCAATGTTTATGCAGCATAATCACTACTACGACTTGTTAACGTAGACGCTACTTTATTATGGAACTGGCAGCAATTTACTACCCTACAAATCCTAGGTTGCAGCCCAAACTCTGGGTGGCGTTATTTTACTAACAATCCCACTTCTGACACCATGTTTTGTTAGCTTGTACAACCACTCAAGTTAGCTTCCACTACACCTTCACCATTTTCTTATGTACACTGACTCGCTACCAACCTTACTATTTCCCAACACCATACTCAATTACATTATTGCTTATTGGTTGTAAGTAAAAGTATTCTTCAACTGAATAGAAAAAAAATGGGATATGGTACTAGGAATTCCTTTATAATTTTTTTATAGGCTACATTGTTTGAAAAACACATGTCCTGTTAGTGTCTTAGAAGTTTGTTGAATAGTTTGGCAGCAGCAGTGTATGAAGGTCCTTTATGTTGTAGGGTCAAGTTAACAACAGGCATGCGCACAAGGTTTTTACTTGTATTATGCCGGTGAAAATGTTAATTTGTGCAGAATGAGTTTTGATTCTTTGAAATGAATACAAACGAGTAAATATATTCAGAAGAAATAGCTATTATTTTCAAGTTTTTAAAGAGTAGTCTACAAGATTCTCACTGATTTTTACCTTGTAGCATTCTTATGGCTAGTTTCTGCATGAAAAAAACATTTTTCCTGTGCGTAGAATTTCCCCAGAACATTATGCCATATGTCATGATGGAGTGGAATTATGATGGTAAACCATTAATGCTGTGTCTCATATTAGTACCTAATATTATATAACACAAAACAGGTAGAACTGAGTTTTTGGAGAATAATCTGAATGTGGATCTTCCAATTTAATTGACTGTCAACGTAAAGGCCTAGGAATTTAGTGTTGTTAGATTCATTAATTTTTACATCATTGCAATAAATAACTGTAAAAAATTTGTTTTCTCTCTAAAGGTTTAATTTGTTGATTTTGAACCATGAATCTAATTCTACAAAACTGTTGCTGACTAAAAGATTGAGTTCTGCTTCTGACTTGCCTGCAGTTATGATGCTGGTATCATCTTTAAATACAGTTAGTATTGAGGCAGTTTGGAACGTCATTTATGTAAACAAGGAATAGCAGGGGTACAAGAATTTAACCTTGGGGAACACAGTGCCTTATTTTGCCTGGTTTTGAATAAATATTGTCTTCTTTCAGACAGACTTGTTGTTGTCTGTCAGATACATACGAGAGCATGAGTTTGTTTAATTTACTCCTTATGCCATAAAATTACAGTTTTTTTTCTTCAAAAGTAGCTCATGATTGACTGAACCATATCGTTACCGTATGCGTATATTTGGATAATTATCATCATAATTTTAAAAAATAACACAACTAAGTTTCTGTAAAATTTCATTTACATTAGCTCTAATAATATTAACAATAATTTAAGTTATATAGTATGCAAAACAGCATAGGATGTATCGCTTAATTTCACTTTTCATCAATAGGAAATATAGGCTAATAATGCAAAATGATGGTTATTGAAAAATTGTAATTACAGAAAAATAGGCTTTAAATATATTAGCAGTGAAATTATTTGTTATTCAAAGTGAGTTACGTTTCATTTATATATTATTTCTGGCACAGGAGAATTATCATAAGCCTAATTGGTTGTTTCACTGTTGTATAAATTACAAAAATGGAATGTGCATGAACCAATAGTTACATCAAAATAAACTTTTATTTCTGTAACTTATGCTTCTTAATTGGCGATGGACAGAATATTCTAATCATCTTTCATTTGGTAACAACTTTTACAATCCTTGTTAACAGCTCTGAATATACAGTTATATACCATGGCATTTTTGTATCGATCACTGATCTTGATAGTGAGGGGCTGAAATATTTCAGAATTTTTTCTACCTGTTGCCAAAAGAGACCTGATTATCATATTTTTAAAGTGTAAAATAAAAATTAATTGTTGAATTTCTTCCTTCAATCTTGTAAAACAAAAATTTTTGTGATTAGGTACTATATATTCTACTGCATTTTCTTGTCAGTATTCAACGAGGACATTGTTTACAAATTTTTTATGGATAAAAACCTAATGGAGGTTTTCTATTGTTGATAAGTGCTACAGTTGTCCAGAACAGAAAGCTGCTCAAAGCTGTCACCTGCACGGCTCTTATGCGACTAGTTCGAAAATCATAGCGTTGTTCTTTATGTACCAACTTAACACGCTCTGTCATATGTGTGGAGTATTGTTGAGGCATGTATTTGTAACAGAAAAATTTTTAAATGATTTGCTAATATGACAATTATAATGGACACTTGAACAACCTTAAGTGGCCTAGATTACATTACTTATTTTTAAAATCTCACTAGTTTTACCTATCACAAATTCTATTGTTTTGAAGTGCTGATATTTTAGAAAATTTTGTAGAACGGTTTCTTGGCAACAGGTTTTGCAACTAGATTTGTGTGACTAGTTTTTTCTCTCTTTCATTCTCTGTTCGTTGTTTTTCTTCGGTGAAGTCACACCTACATAAGCTTTAGTATAATGTTTGGTGTTTTTATGTTCCTTTTTCTAGATTTTGTACATTTGTTACAGTGTGTTCATGATTCATAAGACTGCATTTAGCAGCATATTGAAAATACTCAGAACAATTTGTGCCACCAGAGTTGGAAAAATGAGCACAGTATTTACAAAGAAGATCAACCCAGTGACAGGAAAACTTGAATGGGTGATGCAGGACGAAAATTACGATTTCCACCAGGAGATTGCACGTTCAGCATTTGCAGATATGCTTCATGATACAGAGAGGGTAAGTTGATGGCTATATCTACTTGGACTATCTGGGTAGCAACATCCATTTTGGTGTCAATGGAAATTGGTAAAAATTGATATAATTGTGTGAGATTCATTCTACACTGCTTCGTACCGTTAGGGGAAATATTCATTATAGTCTTCTACTGTATTGTTTGCCTTACATTCTACAAATTTTTGCAGTCTGTCATCTTTGAATTCAATTGCCTATAGTTCAGCGGCACTGCAACTTTTCATTGTTGTCAAAGTGTACTTTGTGCAGTTCAGATTGTATTCAGCAAGGTAATAGAACACTTCCAGTTTGAACGTTTTGCATCTGGGCTAGTTGAGATGCAGCCAAATGGGAGTGATTGTTAATGCTGTTGCCTTCACTACGTTTCACACCACATGCAAATGGAAGTGTTAGTTGCCGTATTGCTGTGTGTGTCGTTAAATTTGTGATGCCCATGTGAATTGTCATATTTGGGATGAAAATGTGCACCACATTCTATACTTTGGCAGGAAACAATATTCTTAAACAATTTGCATGTTGGTTGCGTGTCACGAGCACTCTCACAGTTATAAGAGGTCTGGACCTATCTTATCTGACTTGCAACTGCAAATTGCTCGCAAACGCAAACAAGATGGCTGATAGTAAATTGCTATCAATACTCTTTGTCTTGGAATTACATTACTTTAAAATGTAGTAACATAATTCATGTTTCTTTATAGTTTTTTTTTCTATTACGTTGTAGGCCTAATACAGCAATTACTTTCCTATGTTTATTATAAAGGTTGTGTTTCAGTTCTAAATTAATAAGCACCCATGGTGGAATATTTACATGAATATCCGCTATATTATCAGCCTCATCAGACTTGCAAACACTGTGTGTTGGCGATAAAAACAAAATTCATCCTTGGTTACGCAAAGTGTCCTGAGAGTTGTTTATGGTAGTGCGGACTCTTATCTGTGAATAGTTTGTGGGCTTATTATGAGAATGTTTATGAATATCAGCATTAGTTTTTATTATTTTTATTCTCTATGAGTAACCTTCATTAGTGTTAAACTTTTTAGATGTACGGGGTTGCCATGTTAACCTAACAGGATGGAATATTGAATGTTGCTAACCCTGCCAAGATTAACTGTTTTATTAACTGTTTTAAAATTTTGATTGTAGGGAAAGATATCTTGACCACGCCAAGAAAGGATACTATCACATGTAGTTTAACTTCTGCCATGTACTTAGTTTTGATTTTTGGCAATAAAGTTAACGAGTCTTTGTCTGTATACAGTGCCACCTATTGAGATGAAGATTGGGTCTCTAAAAGATAATAGGAAGAGGGCTGAAGGGGGATTGATCCCTGTCAGATTGGTTTTACGGTTTTTCTTATAAATCAGGGAATAGACACATTGTTTTACTTTTTTCATGCTGACAAGGCATAATTTATTGTTTCGTTCACTTTTTAGAATCCATATGGCATTGTTCATGTTAATGTTGCGGCCTCTATAGTCGCTCCCGTAAACAAAGCAACTTTTCCTTTTCAGCTGTTTCCTGTTGCAAAATAATGAATATATTATTATTCCAGTAGTTACAGAAAATAGATTAAGTTTGTATCTATGCCTTGTCGTGACAAGAATTTTGATACATGGACTGGGACAGAAGTTATCAAGAAGAAACACATAAATCCAAGGCAGTAGGGATCAATGCTTTTTAAATTCTATCTCTTACTGATTTCTTATAAAGAAATATTTATCTATGTTGTACCTCAGAAAATTTTACTGTGGTAATGACTTAAGTGTGTATAATGGCTCGTAAGCTAAGGTATAGAAAGTGAGAAAACTTTACTAAGACTTCCAGAAGAGACATGCCCGAGGTCCATGTACGCTGTAGTCTATAATTATTGTTGGAAATGTCATCTGTAATATACAGGATGTCCGGAAATTCATATTACAAACAATGGATAGTATTTTGAATAGAAAGCCATGTCCGGAAACATACAATTTCCATGCTACAGCCATTACAATGTGTTGGATGTGCTGGTGTTGTTGTTTTGCAACAGGATAGAGTATGACATCAGAAGAGTACCATGTCAACTGAGGTGTGACGTAAGGTACTCAATTGACATTTGCCTCATTACAGAAGAAAGTAAAATTTATTTGGTAACAATACCAACATAAAAAAAAAACACTTGTGTCAACAGTGGGAAAAACACATTTCTGTCTGTCTTCTGCATTGTATGTGTTCCATACAAAACTGCTCACTACAACAGACACTCTATGTGACAACCAGCAACATCGTTGCACACATTGTACCAACGAATTGTGTTCCGGTACACTTGTTCCATCACACCAGGTATCCCGTTAATCTCTTTTGCAGTAACCATAACTCAGGCCACCATTCTTCCTCGTTCTCGATAGGAGTCTCGTACACCATAGTCTTCATACGACCTCACAGAAAGTAGTCCAATAACAAGTCTGGCAATCGTTGGGGCCATTCTCTGCCCGAATCGTTGGTCAAGATGTTCCCAAACATCACATGTAAAATGTGGCGGTGCGTCATTGTGTTGAACCCACTGTTATTGACGGAAATGGCACGTCATCCAAGAACAGGGGCAATGCGTCCTGTAGGAAGAACAAGTAAAGCAGCACCTGTTAACCTGGATGGAAGAAGTTACGGCCCGATCACTTGACCGTGTAGAATGTTTGTCTACACATTGATTGAATATCTGTGTTGGAATCCCTTGATATGCGTAGAATGCGGATTCCCAGACGTGGCTGTTTCGAGAATTGAGAAAACATTCCATGGTGAATTTACATTCATTAGTGAACAGAACTGTTCGGGGAAAGTGGGGCTCATCAATGCAGTGGTGCAGAAACCGCATGCAGAAGTTAACACGTGGTAAAAAATCGGCTGGTTGCAACGCCTGTACCCTTTGACGGTGGTAAGGTTGTAGTTGTTGTTCCTGCATAACCTCCCACGCTATGCTGTTAGAAACATCCAACACACACGCTATTGTTTGTGTACTTGTTGACGGGTCCTGTTCAATGTAGTGCAGTACAGCCTCTTCCAATTTGGGGGTGTGGCATCTCTTTGGAGCACCATAGTCCCTCCTCTCATTGGTGAAAGTACCTCGTTCTCGGAGCTGTCGCACAATTCTGACAAAAAGGGTATGCAATGGAGTCCTACATTGTGGATACTGCTCTTGATACAACAGACAAGCTGCTCTTTCATTCCTTCCGTTGCGCCATAGACCAACATCATGTCCGTGTACTATGCAAACGTTTACTGAACCATGTTGATCGGAGACACACAGGCATGATACCACAGCAGGGTAAATGTCACATGCCATCAGGTGATCCTTTGCCATCCTATCCGGTTGCAAAACAACACCGGCACATCCAACACATTGTAATGGCTGTAGCATGGAAATGGTACATTTCCGAGCACGGCTTCCTATTCAAGATATTGTGTACTCTGTTCCCTTTACTAGCCCTAGATGTTTGTAATATAAATTTATGAACAGCCTGTATGTTGTATTTTAATACTCACAGCTGTATTTAAAACAATCTTTATTTTTGGCATCACTTTTGCATAATTATCAGCCTAAGTTTAGCATGTACTATATTTTGGAATGGTGCTTTTGCTTGACAATCTAACTGATTTTTTACTTACTCTAAAAACAAGCTGAAAAAAAATTGTATTACAACTCTCAAGGAAATATAAATTAACTGTACTTGATTTATTTAATTTCTAAAAATGTATTTGAAACATTGAGTGAAACATTTGGTTTTAATTTAAATGTCAGCCATATCGAGTATCATGTGTATATTTTATGTAAGCTGAGAAAATTCTCTGTTTCTGAAGTTTGACTTTAAAGTTGTGTGGTTTCCAATACTGATTCTGAACTGAACACATTTCATCAGTTCTGACAATATTGAACTCTTTTGTTTTGCCATTTGTAGATAGTATATACATAAGCACTTCTTTACCATACCAGAACTGAATGTTTTATGTGACATTGTTTGTTTTTCAGAACCAGAAGTATTATGAAGGAATTAAGCTGGCTGTAAAAAAGATGCGCAAAGCAAATAAAAAAGCCCATGTACTTGATATTGGTACGGGCACTGGTCTGTTATCAATGATGGCTGCAAAATGTGGTGCAGACAGTATTGTTGCGTGCGAGGTAGGATAAGTTATGTATATGTTTGTAAGTACTGTAGAAAATCCTAATATACATATTTATATCATGTGAAGAGATATAGATTTTATAGTCCATCATCTTAAGAGGCCTATGAACATGGTGTGTGAACTGTGTAGTAATGATTCTTTTCTGCATGAAGCCACTGAATGTATTCCAGTATGTTCATCTACAAAAAGAACACTCACTTGAAACTATTCTTCTATCATTCTATAACAGCAGCATGCTTAAACATGACTTAAAGGTTCCTCATTGGCTAAAACAGTTTTTGTGTTTAGATTGCTGTTACTGTAAAAATGCTGCCCGGATTTGTAAAACACATCAACCAATATAAGCATGCTTTGGACTTTACTGCAAACTTTCCACAAATAAATTATAGGGTTGCTGTTTAAGTCCCATAAGAAAAATAGTAAAACTAAAACAGTGCACACCAGTCTGGCACTCCGTGACTAGAAATAGAGCAATTACCGTCGAGTGTGGCAATCTGAACCTTATCGCTTCCCTGTCTTGGTGCATCAAACACGTTAAATTACATATGGTTCATAGGATTCTCAGAACGGTTTTACTGTCTATACTTTCAGCAGTACTACTACAACTTTCATTATTGTCAAAGCACTGTTTCTGTAGAACGGGAATAGATGTGTGTGTGTATGGGCATGCGCACACATTATTGTACGCAGGATGATACAGTAAACGAGAAACTACTACAAACTTGCATATATGAATTTATCACGCCTCCTTGATGTCAACAAGTTTTCTGCTTGCTGCTGCGTTATAGGAAGAATTTCAGTTAATCCGGAAATCTGGCAATCCGGACAAACTTTGATCCCAATATTAATATGCATTAGCAAGACTACGGTATTTTGTTACACTGTAAAAAATTTTGTAAATTTGAATTTGAATAATTTTTTTTTTTTTTTCAAAATAAATATACCGGTACACAGTTTTAATTTTGTGAAATATAAGGCATCTTTCTGTAATAGATGCTTCGAAAATTATATTTTTGCAAGAAAAAAATTCTTCAGTTTACTTAACAAAACAATAATAAATGTTTGTATATAAAAAATTAATGTTATTGAAAATTAATTTTTATAACAGACTACACAGATCTGTCTCAGTTACAAATGTTTATGCTTGCAAAGTATGAAATCAAACCAAGTTTTTTAAACAAAATTATACAGTACTGAATAAATTCAACTGCTAAGGACTTTGCTTCAGGTTGGCTGTTTTATGTCCATAACACAGTAGTTAATTTTGCTGTAATAACAATGAATTTATACAGTGTTGGTGTAGGCCTTACTTACCTCAGTTATTTTGAGAATTGTTAATTACAGTGTCTTCTGTTGTGGAATGCTTCAAGTTTCTAACACTGTGAGGTGACAGAATATATTCTGATAATTTTTTTGTTGCAGGCCTTCAAACCAATGGCAGAATGTGCAGAAAAAGTCATTGCAGAAAATGGGTGTGCTGACAAAATATGCCTCATTCCTAAACGTTCGACCGAACTGGTTGTAGGGGAAGGTGGTGATATGAAACAGCGCGCAAACATTCTTGTAACAGAAGTATTTGACACAGAACTTATTGGCGAGGGTGCATTAGGCACGTTCAGACATGCTCATGATCATCTCCTAGAGGTGAGTGCATACTAACTTTTAGAGAATTTTTATGTTTCTTTGTTTATATTTTTACAATATGTAACTTGTATCTTTCTAGGTCTTGTAGAAATATAGCAGAGAATCAAGTGTATGTGCTATGTCTGAATTAGTTGTAATGAGACCCTTGTCCTCTTTCCCTTGTATCCTTCGAGAGATATAAGACTTTGTCCCTATCATAAAGTAGAATGCATCAAATTGAAACACTCTTGTTGGTTTCTATTTCAGAGTACTGTCTCAGATGTGCTCTTGTTGTTTTTAACAGAAGCCAAAGCTGATGTCCCATTTACCTTTTTGCTTATCATCCAGTGTATGTTAACAATAAATGTGGATTGAAATTAAATTTTTGTTCTTAATGTTATAGATTAATTACTTTATTAGAATATGAACCAGTTAATGAAGTGTTCTAAAAATATTACACATGTAGTAAGAAGTACATACGTACTTGCAAGTTTTTAGTTTCTTCTGTCATTCTAAACATCTAATTTGAAAGTTTAGGTTTATCAATTTATGGTGTATAAATTTAAATGTCATGTGAAATGAAGTCGGGAACAAAGAACTTTTTGACATTTCAGAATTAATTTGTTTGTTTTTCATGTATACATATAACTTGAATAAACTGTCATTTTTTGTTGAGGCTATGATCCATCATATCTGGATCAATCCATATGAAGTGGTCCAAAATAAAATTTGTTGGTAGCTTCATAAATTTAAAAAAAATTGATATTTTGAGCCTTGTTAACATTATGTATCGACAGTTGAAAACTGGTAGAATGAAATTTTTATCCTCGCTAGTATGATTATGGCAGCCATTTTGTTGTCATGAGGCACGACAATTTTTACATTTACTAGGTTTCAGCTACATTGCTATATCTTAACTCTGGTAGGTCATATCATGATGAAACAAAATCTGAGGTGTTAAGCACATTTAAAGCTACTGCTCTCATCACAAATCATATTTTTCAAATCACTCAGTCTTACCAACTTTAAATGTTGAACTTCTGCCTCAGAATTGCAAAAACTTGCACTTTCATAATTTTTTTTTAGAATGAAGGCAGTATGTGTTGGGCTTCAAAATATTTGTGGATGTCCTTATGTAATAGTAGTGTAGATACAAATTATTTGGGGAGTGAGACTTTGTTACTTTTTTTTTTTTTACAGTCTTGTAAAAATGAGTTTCTTTTTCATTTTTGCTTACTTTACGACTTAATATCTCTGGTGGGCAGTTATCTAAAAATCTGAAATTTACGCACAATTAAGTACTCCATGGTACATACCTCCTGTACAAATTTAGACTTTGAGATTCAACTGGTTCGAAAGTTACAGCCTTGCCAAACTTGTGTAAAATTGCATTATTTTTTTGTGACAATTAAAATATATAAATTCTAAATATATTTTTAAAATCTTAATACATACCCTAAAATTGGTATTTACTATGCAATTGAAAAGAGTTCCCCGACTAAGAACACTAAAAAATATGCCTGAGATGTTTGCCTCTGTTTGGAGTGTGCAGGTCTCAACAGGCACGGACTTGCTCTAGTATAGTCTGGTATTCGTTCCATCCTGTTAGTCTGCCAGCAGCTCTGGTATGGGAAGGGTGGTTTGTGTTTCCATGAATTTTTTTTTGTTTTTCGGTATGGAGAAAGAGTGTTCGATAGGACATTTAACAAATGAACAATGCCACAAATGTGTTTATGGTTCAGTGCAGCAACAGGAATTGAAGAAAATCTGTGTGTTTAGTTTAGAACAACAGCAGCTAATATTTACTAGAGTTTCTAGTGATTGTTAAGTCTGTATGTAAGTACCATGAGATTATGTATCTTATTAAATATCATCATATATTTGGCCGGTATTACAGTGAACCTTTACAAATACATAAAAAGGCAATCACAAAAGGACTAAGGGAAATACTTCCTGAACACATGTATAAAAAAACCAACTACAATTTACTGCTAGTCTCTGGTAAGTCCTTGTGTCCTATATGCTACAAAAAAATATTTGTATTTGCAATTGATAGAACAGGGGATAATTGTTAGGACTTCATTCCTGAGAGTGAAAATTTGGAAAAAGTGGACAATGTGTGTTCTCAATTAGGGGTTTCACCAGCATCTAAAATAAGGAAATTGGGTTTAGACAAAAGACCACAAGCAATAACTGACAAGATTAGTAAAGTTTCAAATGTTTTGAAAAGAAATCTCGAGGAATCTTTTGAAGCGAAGGAAAACAGCGAAGCATGTGAAGAGCAATAAGAAGAGTTTGAAGAATTAATTAAGAAACTGAAGGATAAATGTGCTGTTGCAGAAAAAGAAATGCAAGTGAAAATAATTAGTTTACTTCCATATTCATGTAGTCGACTAAGAATAGCTCAAGAGTTCAATGTATCTGAGCATTTGGTAAAACTGACAAGAGACCTAGTGAAAGATCAGGGCATTCTACCAGAGTTGGGAAAGATAAAGGGTATAGGCATTCAATCAGAGGTGGTTACTACATTCCGTGAATTCTATGAAAGTGATGAGTACAGTCGTCTTTGTCCCGAAAAAAAAGACTTTATCTGTAAAAATAAACAACATTAAATGTCAAAAGCAGAATAGGCTGGTGCTTTGCAATTTGAATGAATTGTTTGTGGAATTTAAATCTAAACATCCAGACTGTAAAATCGGAAGATCAAAATTCATTGAACTCAGACCTAAGTGGTGTGTCACAGCCGGATCATCGGGAACACACAATGTTTGTGTTTGTACTTATCATCAGAATGTTAAGCTAATGGTTGACGGTGCAAAGCTTATGAAAGATTACGAAGACCTACTTGCTATATTTGTTTGTGATATGAGTAGCTACGACTGTATGATGGGCAAATGTGTTAAATGTCCAGGAAGTGAAGCCCTAGTATCTCTGTTTGATGAATTTTAAGAAAGTGATGCCATTCCAGACAACATAATTTTTCAACAATGGACCACAACAGATAGAGCTGAAATGATAACTGTTATTCAGCCGAAAGAAGAATTTTTTCAGTCCCTGATTGAAAAACTTGATTCACTTAGAACTCATAATTTTATATCAAAGATTCAAAGTCTGCATTTGAGAGAGAAGAAGGAGAAACTTAATGAAACAGAGTGCATTGTTCTCGCAGACTTCGCAGAATACTTTACATTTGTTATCCAAGACGAGATTCAGAGCTACCACTACTTTAGTGTAATATGTAATTATACTTTTTATGACTTAGTACATCACTTACAGCATTATAAAAAATAATTAAGAATGTATATAAAATTACTAGAGTTGGTTTTATTTATGTAAATAAATAAATTTTTTACGAGTTTGGCAAGGCCAAACCAGTTGAATCTCGAAGTCTAAATTTGTACAGGAGGTATGTACCATGGAGTACTTAATTGTGTGTAAATTTCAGATTTTTAGATAACTGCCCACCAGAGATATTTAGTCGTAAAGTAAGCAAAAATTAAAAAAAAAAAACTCATTTTTACAAGACTGTAAAAAAAAAAAAGTAACAAAGTCTCACTCCCCAAATAATTTGTGTCTACACTACTATTACATAAGGACATCCACAAATATTTTGAAGCCCAACACATACTGCCTTCATTCTAAAAAAAAAATTATGAAAGTGCAAGTTTTTGCAATTCTGAGGCAGAAGTTCAACATTTAAAGTTGGTAAGACTGAGTGATTTGATAAATATGATTTGTGATGAGAGCTGTAGCTTTAAATGTGCTTAACACCTCAGATTTTGTTTCATCATGATATGACCTACCACCAGAGTTAAGATATAGCAATGTAGCTGAACCCTTGTAAATGTAAAAATTGTCGTGCCCCATGACAACAAAATGGCTGCCATAATCATACTAGCGAGGATAAAAATTTCATTCTACCAGTTTTCAACTGTCGATACATAATGTTAACAAGGCACAAATTATGAATTTTTTTTTTAAATAGTCGAGCAACCACTTGATATGGACTGACCCATCTACTGTTTTTAGGTTAATTAAGTTTCTTTTGCAAATAAGAGCAGATATAAAATCTTTTGAACAGTTTTGTTGAAAAACAGTTAGTTACTATGTTAACTATTTTATTCAAGACAAAATATACAGTTGTTTCAGCTAATTACGCAATTAAGGAACTCTCATTAATGAACTAATTAGCCAAATCTATACCCTTTTTTATCTAGAAAATATTATATACTACATAGTAACAACAATTTTTAACAGATCTGTGAAACTGTCTTTCAAAATCTGCTCTCGTTCAGAGATACCTACGAAAAAATTATTGTCCTAAAACCAGTAAAAATTATGGATCACGGCCTTAAGACAAGTACCAGGTAATTTCAATAACTGATCTCTTTATAATAAAACTGACATAATATAACAGTTCCATTAAAATACACTTAGGTTCCTTAAGTTTATTTTGCTACAAAATATAACATATTATAGAGTAAATAACTTAGTTAAATGTATGTCTTACATATAAAATAACTTGACAATCTTTTTTTCCCTTTAGTAATTTTAGTATTTACCAAAACATAGGAATTAGCAACAGCTGAAGTGTTTTACGAAACTATGTGACGATGATTGTACTGCAAAAAACAGTAGAAGAGCTTGAAAATTAATCAAGGCATATCCAAAACACGTAACTTGTAACCTTTCACTGAAGGGGATATTTTTGGTTGCATCCTGTGTCCTTCCCATGAATGTTGACTATGACTATTTGTGGTTGTTACTTATGTGCGCTTTTCTAGAACACAAAGTAAGTTCAGGGCCCCCGGCTCGTGAATATGAACTCTTATTTGCCATACTTTGCAGTGTGTACAAAAGTGATCCTAGTTTTAGAAAACACCACTTAGCAAGCGGCAAACTATCTCATTATTTTGAAATTTTTATAAAACCCTAAATTTGTAACTGCATAGTGCTTTACAACAAGGAAAGGTGACAGTTTATGTGCTCAGGCTTTGCATTTTAATAATAACAAAATGAGGTAATGAAAAGTGATTATGTAGTTGAAATTGAAGTTGTTTAGTGGCAATTCCAGGGTTTTTCTAATTATAGTATTTAAATAATGTGAGTGGGTATAAATATATATCATTAAATACAGTTTTTAAGAGCACCACAATTTATTGAAAGATGTAAAAATATTAAATGTGTTTTAATTTAATGTAAGCCATAATTTCTCGAGAACATATTCATAAGCTCTAGGTTTTAGGCTCCTGAATACTGGAAGAGGGAAATTATACTTATATAACTAACTGTAAAATCAAAACTCATAGATTGAAACAGTAACGCACAACAATGAAAATCTCTACACTACTTCAAATATTACTGATGGTAAAATTAGAACACTAGACCAGATTTGCAGTACATATAATCATCCATTCCACTTAGGCTCCATTTATCTTTCTTTGAAGTAAAGAGCTTTTGGTCAGCACTTAACGTTTTCAGCACAGATAAGGAGTGATACGAGGTGAGTATGTAGTAGCACAGGAATGAGGGAACAAGGGAAATGGGAGATTCTTGGGAAAACCAGCCAACTGCATCATCCGGCACGATATCCACGTGTGAAAATCCATGTTGCTTCCCCCCCCTCCACCTTTTCTTAGGTAGTTAAACTCAAATCTCCGTGGTGAAAGGTGAGCGCTCTAGCCGCTGTGCGAAAATGGACAAAGCAGGGCCTCCCAAATATCTTGCTGTAGTTGGGTATGTCAGTCATCTAATTTTTTATAGCCATTGTCGGAGCCAATCATTTTCGAGTTGCACTTTCTGAAAGTAAATATGTTAAGAATTGAAGGTGAGTAAAACAGTACTGTAATTTCATTTCACATGTGTCTGTCAGTTAAGGTCCGCTGAAAATCTTGCTGGCTCGCAGAATATCAGACAGTGTTCCCAACTCATTCAGAATGTCCTCGTAATAACTGTTACTGGCCAACATGTATCTGTGAGCACTAGAAATATATTTAATTACAATAGACTAATGCAGTCCAATGTAAATTAAATCCCGTTATGTATGTGGATGATTTGTGCTTGTAACATAGGCCTGTGAACATGTTTCAATATTCATTCCCATTTAATAATCCTTGAATGCTAATTGATCTTTATTTATTCTAACTAAACACTTTTAAAATTAGTTTCAAAATTTTCTGTGCCATCAATTACCTGCATTTGAATTTAAATTCAGATTGAAGTACTCAGTGTACTGTTGATCGCAAATTTAAGACCAGTAATGATTTGTCTTAACATAAATGTAATAATAAAAGTTGGTAGTGTAGGGAATTATTTTCTTATTGGTTTTCATTTTGTAAGAATGGGCATGTTAGCTACCAATTTCAGAGTATCTTACATTGAGAATGGTTGCTTTTAAATAGTTAGCAAGGATACTGTTGGATAGAAAGAAGGAAGTAAACAGGGCTTTAAAAGATTTAATTAGCTAACTATGAACCAACTGCAGTGGTGCATCCAAGAACTGTGGGGGTCGTTGGGTGCACCACTGCAGTTGGGTCATAGTTTATTGGAAGGGGGGGGGGTGTGGCAGCAATGGCAGGTGTAGTCAGATAATGGATGTTCATACGTTGTCTTGAAAAATAATTAAGAAGGACAGTTTTTAATTAAAAACAGTCACAAATTATTACAATATACTAAATTTTGTGTTGTTTTACTAAACTTTCTGTGATAGAGAATGTTGGTTAAAATTTCATTAGTAGCACTGCATGTTATTTCTCTTTTTTCTTTATTTCCTTTCCAGGCAAATTTCAACATGGATCTTAAATAAGAAGGTATAATTTTCTACTCAGTTTAAAATTAACTGTAAGGTTATCATTTTTGGCATAAAATGATGATTAAATATTTTCTCTATTTGAACATCTGACTTTAAAATGTTTATTTCCTAGTACATTTATCCGGTAATATTTCATATCTACGGTGCAATATGTAAAAATAGTTTCTGTGCTAATATACGTTCACGTCCTGCATTCTGTATTATTGACATTTGTTTTACTTTTAAAACCACTGAGCGTCTCCTCGTCAGTTTTGCTCAAGGCCCATGTCTTATTTTTGTCCAGAATGTTAGTTTGGCCTGGTATTAGACGAAGCGTAACTGCTGCCATCTAGCGAGGTGTTTTACAGTTGCAAGAATACAACACTAGCTGCTCCAGTAGGTTTTGCCACCAAGAGGTGCAAGAAGGAACAATTTCCACGATCAATTGGCATGAGCACAGTCAAACCTGTGAACTTCTCCAATGTTAAACTCCTATAAGAGGTGACGTCATTTTGTCGTGTGAATGCTCATAGAGGCTATGAAGGGAGGCTGAGAGTAGAGCACAGCTCTGTTGTGCACAGTACAGGGTTGCAACATCACAGCTTTACAGGATAAAAACTCAGTGCATCTGTATTTATTATATTATATTCCCATGCTTGGTGAGACGAACGTTACAAACTGTATTGGCTCTACAAAACAGGCAAGAATGTTTCAAATATTTTACAAAAGTGCTTCCCAGAAAACTGAGTGTCTACATGCACTCACTTGTGCACTTACATACCAGCAGCTATTGGGGGATGGTGTTATTTCATAATAACATTCCCAGGTTTGGGGATCCCTTCCCCCATAAATCAGTAGCTATGGCTCTGTCTAACACTCCCCCCCCCCCCCTTCCTCTACCCGAACAAAAACCCTAGGTGCTACTCTGGCCATCTGTAGACTCATAAATCTATATACATGTTGCAGGTGAAACCGATCATAACTGTAAGAGTTAAATAAAGAAAAAATTTTTAGATTTTATTTTATAATTAAAAAGTGGAAATACCACAATTTTATTAATAAATTGGGGAGTTTAATTTGTAATTAATGAAAAATTCTTTGTGTGGTTGAGTAAAGTTTAATGATAATGTGATTTATTATTTATTGCTATTTTGTCATGTTACCAGAAAGACTGCATCGTTGTGCCATCATCTGCAACCATATATGCTCAAGTGGTCCAGAGTGAGTTGGTTGTCAGATGGAATAAACTTCTCCCATTCACTGATCCAAAGAGTGATGAAGTTCTGTTGGAAGTCCCACCAGCTGTTTGTCAGTGCCCTGGAGCAGCATCTGTTCATGATATTCAGTTGAACCAACTGTCACAGTCAGAATTTGTGGCCCTCACTGTTCCAGTTCCTGTGTTCAGGTAAGAGTCCTTACTAATAAATAGTGTGTGTTATACACAAGTAAAGTGTAATTAAGTTTGTGTTGTTACAATGAGAGGGTTTGTAATGGATAGATGTCCTAATTTTAATTGAAGTTAACTAATATTACTTCTGTCAATTAGCTTCTTTAATTATCACTCAAGCCACTCACTATATGCTAATTGTACCTAAATTGTCTGTTATTGTACACAGGTACAAACGTCTTTGCAAGAAATAATGCCATTCGCTATTGCAGTTCTACAATTTATGTTTTTACTAAATTTGTTGCAGGCTTCTCACCAAATGTAGTTCATTAGATGACTCCTGACGTCACATCTGTAATTAAAGCTATAGATATTGCCTGCACCACTGCTTACACACTCTTAGATCACACTCTTGTCTTCTAGCTCCTGGAACCCAAAGTGGCATTCAAGTCAATTGGACTCTGAATTCGACATAAACTAGCTAAGTCAATGAAATTGCTGTTATGTACGAGTGGCTATTTGTGGGAAGCTGTTTTACTGACCAAGTGGGGGAAAAAATTGACGTGTAAAATATTCTGTGTGTAAACAGCCTCTCGTCATTAGTGGATCTTAATTTTGTATCTCCTGTGATGCAACCGTGGTCAATTGTGCCAATGGCTGATCAAGTGTAGTGAAAAAAAACTCAGCAATGCTGTCAAAGAGCATTTAAGATTACAGAGACTTGCTGCGAAGGTATCGATTAAGTTCTCCCTCTTCTCTGCATTTTGTATGAATAACTACAATGGAGTATTTTGAATGAAAGTAAGGTTTTAAGTAGTGAAATGTTTGTTGATTCAGACTTCATATGGTTCAGGTTTGACTGGCAGGGACACGTTCCTTTGGAATTCCATGAAGGGGTGGAAAAGATGGTTACTGTGATCCAGACAGGCACAGCCAACTGTGTTTTCATGTGGTGGGACCTGGTGTTGGATACAGAGGGGCTGGTGACATTGAGCTGTGCTCCATTCTGGGCCCACCCAGACAAGGCCCCATCGTGGCGGGATCACTGGATGCAGGCTGTCTACTACGTCCCCCGACATTTACATGTTGAGGCTGGCGAAAATGTTATGCTTGCTTCATACCATGATGAGTTTTCGCTGTGGTTTGATGTATGCAAACATGCAAGGTGAGGATAAATTAATTGTGTATGCATTTAGTTTGTAACATGGAGAGTGGATTGTTGATTATGTTTAGGCTACCTTCAAACATTCACAGTTCTTAAATGCTATCTGAATGTGTTTTTTAAAATTCCTTTCTCCAATTTTAAGTCTTGAATAATGTAGTATATTTTTAGTATGATAATGTTTTTTAACCTCAAATAATTATTATAGTGTATTTTAGAGGCATTTACAAACATTTCGCAATCACAAAATAAAACCAAATCACTAAGGAATGCACCTTATAGTAACTAAAAACTTACTGTTGTTAGCTTTCTATACCTATTAATGTGTAAAGTATTAAAATTTTTGTGCCTGGCTTCATATTTTTAGTATCTTTATGCAGTTTTTCTGTTACTGAAAATATTGAAAGAAAATATTTCATTGAGCTATATTTCCACTGAGTTGCTAAGTGGTGTTTCAGCTCGTATAATCCCAGTCTGGAAAGTCCTGTATGCACCTGTTACCTCCACCTGACCTGCAGTCGCACACGTATCGGAGCGATGAACGACCCTGAGCGCCGCAGCAGGTACATGGCTGCACTGCGCCCCCTGGTTGCATCGTGCGACACATGTCTGTGCCTGGATGAGGCCAGTCTGCTGGGGCTCCTGGCTGGGAGGCTGGGGGCACGCAAGGTGTACTGTGTGGAGGAGAACAGTTTGGCTCGCAGGGTGCTGGAGGGTTTTGTGACCCACAATCATCTTCATGATCGGGTGGTTGTAGCACCAAGCATACATAATCTGCAGCCACATCAGCTCCAAGAGGTGACTGATTTACACTTTACTGCTCCATATAGGAATGCTTATGTGAGCTTGCAGACTCACTTGAAATGCATGTCGCTGCAAGAATTTGTCTGTGTTTTTGCTTCTTAGTGCAAAACTGTACAGTTTCTGTAACATTATTTTTGTTTTAATGTAAGTTATTATTTTTCATTGTTGGGTTACTAATAAATGTTCTAGTGCAGTAACCTAATTTTGGCCTTTTCAGTGATCTTTAAAAAAGTAGGAACTTAAATAAATTATGTAGGCTGTGTAAATGTGTCGCTATTGTTAAAAATTAATAAAATTTCTCTTTGTCTAGTTCTAACTAACAAATGAAATTAAAATATAAAAGTATGTTAGTCTAAGTTCAAATGTAAGGATAAATAGAGTACAGTGAATATATTATTTACCTTTAGTAGTTAATACCCTATAAGTACAATCCATAACAGTATTGCAACCATGTTCTAAATATGTAGTTTCAACTTTTAAGAACTTGTATAAAGTTTAAGGTTAATTTTTAATTAATTTTATTTGCTATATTATTTGTATTATGCAGTTAAATCACATACAGTAGCCTTCATGAAAGTAAATGTATTAATTTTATCGCAAACAAAACTGTATTTTCAGCAGGCTTATGGTGATATTTTTTATTGTATTAAGTTGTATCCAATTTCATCTTTTTTTTTTCTCTAAAATCATTGCATTTCTTAATACATTGTATGTCCATTTTCAAAATATAAGTTGAAATTTCTTATTTTTGGTTCTGTCTGTACAGAAATGTTTGTTATAATCCCGATTGAATTTTCAATACAAAACTTGTTGAGCCCATTTGTTATTGTTCCGTGAGAATACTTTATGTGTAATGGTGTATGATGATTCTAAGGTGACATTGCTGATCAGCGAGCCACACTTCAGCTCTGCCCTCCTGCCATGGCAGAACCTGCACTTCTGGTACCAGAAAAAAGCACTCGCTGCACACCTGTGCAGCTCCGTGAGCATGGTGCCCCAATCCGCCACCATCTGGGCACTGCCAGTTGAGTTTGAGCACTTGTGGAAGATACGAGCCCCTCTGCATTCTGTTGAAGGCTTTGACATGAACCATTTCGACACACTCATTGAGGTTTGTAGTAGTCATCTTTCTGGCTCATAGTTACATCTTTTGAATTGCCTGTAAACATAATTTGCACCAACTGTAGAAGTAAATGTAGACACAACAACATGAATAGTGAAGTAAAATTCATGCATATGCAATCATATTTTTAATTTAAGTATAACACTAAAAAGTCCCAAGAAAATGAATGATTAACGAAAACTAAGTTTAATATATAACAGTACAGTAGTTCATATTTTTAATGGTTTCTAGAGAATTATATTAAATTTGATGCCCACCGCTACCGCTAACGTTTTTTTGCGCTCGCCCCCCTTTTGAGGTTAGGCCTAAGAGAGGCTATGTCCTTAGGTCCGCACAACCATTGAATTGTAAACGTGTTTTTCTATGCCAATTGTATGTATGTACATAAATATTAGGTTAACTATGTTATACGCTTACGTGAATAAATCCCGAGTGGGATCTACAAATTGTGATGATGATGTGTGTGTGTGTGTGTAAACAAACAACAAGACTGTAATAATGGACACGTCTTTTTCATGCGCGCTTTGCGTAAATAATCTAGCAGAGGCTATAATTATATTGTATTTAATTCTTGCTTCTTTCATGGCATTGTAATTTTTGATTGGGACCTGACGGTAAATTTGTATTTAATTTTCCGTGTATTGTGCATTAGATTTGTTTTGGAGAAATGTGTGGGTGTTGGGGTGGCATGCCTGCTTGCAGATGACGGCCGCGCCTGCTCCGCTGTCTTGTCACCCATTTAACGAGACTTCTTCCCTCCCAGACCCTATAACTCCAGGTATAACAGGGGTTCATCTCGCCCAATTTCTTCAGAGTTCGTTGGCAGCTTCTCTGAGCTCCTGTCTCTCAGCACACCGGCCTCGGCCACTCACTCTACCTCTCCGAGGTGACTTCTTGCAAATGGAGTCCTGCCAAAACCTCAGAGGTGACTTCTTACAAATAGAGACCCTTACTTACCCTAGAGTCGACTTCTTGCAAATGGAGTCCTCCACCCTCCTTCACCATACCTTTATCTGTTAGGGATATGCTGAAAATCCGAGAAGGAAGGGACACTCTCACTTATCTTCTGCGCTGCGCACGTTTAAAAAGGGTACACACCCTACGATCCTTCTGCACCTTACCGCCACGAGGCGATTACCGGAAGTCGCAAACAGCATCTGTGGAAAGTTCCGTCGGTCCACGCAACTAAGACCCAGAGTAGTAACTTTAAACATACAGCATCCGAGTATGGACCTGTAATTTCAAATAAGTGTTAAAAGAACTGTGTAAGTTTCAAGTGTTAAAAACCTGTGATAATCAAATGTGAATAGTGACTGTATAAACTGTGAACTTTCGCTTCAATATATATATTTTATTGAACAGACTACTTTGTTTATTCCAATAAGTAGGGACAAGATTTTATGGTGTTACCGTAATTACGCGCATAATTTGCGCCATCGCGTAATTTGCGCACCCTAACTTTTTGCCATCATTTAATGAATTTAAAAAAATCAGAATAATATGCGTGGCAGGTTTTTCGCGCGGCGGGAGATGAAATATGTGCGGCGCGCGCTCAGTGTAATTCAGTTCCGCTGCATTCTCATCAAAACATGTGCGCTGTCACGCTAGACGTGCCTGGCAAGCGGACGAGGTAGTCACTGTAGATGTACTGGTGAGTCACTGCGCTGTTGCCAGCTCACTGCGCAGTACACAGGTGCCAGTTCTATGAGATGCGCTGCACTACAGCTTGACTAACCATCAAGCGGCGCCGGCGAGTGGAATTTTAACGTGGTCTACGCAATGTTAATGGCAAATTAAACCCTAAAGAAATTACTGTATTTACCCAGGTAACAACCGCCCCCGTGTAAGACCCGCACCACACCATTTCAACATGCTCTCAAGGAAAAAAAATTTTTTTACAATATTTAGTTCCAATTTAACTGCAATTTGCATAAAACTGTAATTAAATAAAATGAAACATGAATTAAATGAAAGATGTAGACGTCTTATTATTTTATTAAGAATAAAATGATGCCCCACTCGTAAATATTGCTCAATTCCGACGATGTGTCACTGTCAGTAAATAACAATCAAACAATAGCGAGTAGGCGGTGATCGTAACTAAACAGCGCGCTGTACAGTGGCTCGTTCTGGCGGAACAACGAAACACTTCTATTCCATCTAGTTGTCCGCGCTTGCACACGTCGCGCTGTGAGTGCCTAGATCCTCAGTCCTCACTCAACAGTCCGGCCGAGTCTGAAGAAGAAGGATCCAGGCGCACGCTCGCCATTATCATTGTTCGCCCGGTTAAAACGTAAAATTCTGATGTTTATAGAATCAAACTTTACATCAGGCATAAAAGAATAATGAGCGTAATTTTACCAAATACAATAACAAATGGAGG
>PNEQ01024633.1:0-13401 GCA_003012365.1 Medauroidea extradentata | reverse complement strand
GTTGCGAAAAAAAGGTGCGGGTGGTACGTGGGTAAATACGGTAATTGGACAAAATGCGAGTAAATACGGGGATGTTTTAGTTCTTTCCCGGTCATAAAATCACTCATAAATTTTTTTTTAAATTCGCGCATATTTTGCGCACCCCGATTTTTCAGTTAAAATTTTTGGATAAAAATTGCGCAAATTACGCGAGTAAATACGGTATGTATTTTTTGATAATTTTCATTCCAAAAATCAGAACTTTCTGTGTTATTATTTTTGTGCTGCACGTACTTTCCAAAACCCATTAAATTAAATACACTATGCTTATCTTTGCTACAATAAATATAATGTAAATATTAAGCATATTCAAAAGCCATAAAACACTTCCCAGCATTTGAAAAAACAATGATTTACTGAAATATAATTGAAAAAAGTATAAAGTTACCCTGAAGTCGTCAGATACTTAAAAATTACAAAATAGATGACAACTGTTAGTCTTCCAACTATGAACACCAATTTATACTATTTCACCATCAAAATTTTACACCAAAATCAAGTACATACTACATACCAAATATACTCGTGTACAGTGCGCACCATGATTTTTGCAACAAGTTATAGGGAAAAAACAACTTTTAGTGCCTCGCTAGTACGTATGTACAGTAAAGGATGAGCCGAGCGAGCCGGAGAAGCAGCACGAGGGACAGTGTTGCCAGGTCCTTTACAACGAAATATCGTTTTCAGAACTTAAAATGAACATTTCCCGAGAGAAATTATGGTACATTTTTTTTTTAATATTGATTTTAAAAAATTCAACTGTTCAAAACCAAAATTATATTAAATTTAATTGTAAAAATGCTAACTGTTTGAATTAGATACACATTAAATAAAACGGAAAAACAGCCAATATTACTTTTTTGAAGGATTATCTGCAGTCTCCTTGAGCCCGTCTCACTCAGACTTACAGCGCTCAATTATACTAACTGTATGCCGGTATCACACAGCTCGTGCAACACGCCCGTCAGGGCCAATTATCCCTATCTCCCCATACACCCTACAGCACAAACTCTGGTAACGCCACTGTTCGTGGGACGTGGCAACAAAACCACTACTGATTAATATATAACAACGTGCTCAAATTCAATTACATTTATTATGAATACTTACATATTTGCAGTTACAAATAATGATGCTATAAAGCGCTACGGTATTCCGTGCGTAAACTTACACTTGACAGTCATAAACAAATCCAACACAATGACTGAGTCAAAACGGGTAGGGTTCAAATGGAAACGATCGCCTCGCGGCCGAAATGGCACCGAGCAAGAAAGATGAACTAGATTGTGAATACAAGAAATAAACCGATGAATAAACTAAAACAAATACAACAGAAACTTACCAAGAACAAACGGGTGAAGCTTTGGTGCTATGTCTGCCAAAAGAATACCGGACCAACACTTGGGTCGAAGCATGAGTGACGACTGTCTCGAGCGAGCACACTCAACCCGGCAGACGGCCGGGAAGAGGGGAGGAAGGAAGGGGAGGCACGGAAACGGCCGAGGCCGGCCGAAGATCCACGAAGTGCAAGTCTCCAAGCAGAGGGGTGAAAGGAGGGGAACACCACATGTTCACGGGAGAACTCACTCACGTCGCACATTTTAAACAACGATTCCTCTGTCAAGCACTGCTAGTCTTTATCCTTAGCAAGATATTTCACGTCTTCACAGATGTTCGTAGAGCTGGACGGCCAGTCTAGTTCATCCTTTATTCGTGCAATTTTCTCTAACAATGTTATTGGTTTTAAATATTTTAACTTAAGTGGATAATACATTAAGAACTCATAGTTTCAAACCAGTACTTGAGTCCCGCTTACACTTTTTACTAATGTCCAGTAAACTAGTGTATCTTTCTTTTCCCTGTACCCAAATTCTCCACCGTATGGCATGTGAATAAATAGTGTGTAAAGGAATCACTCACCAAAAATAGCCATGCAATCCATTGGCACCTCAGTGGAATATAGTAAACAAAAAACAGCCAAAAATTGTCCCTTAATTTTGACGCATCGCCGTCGCGTCTTTTAAATATTTCATTAAGCTCGCCTCCCAGTAGTAAGGGTAGACCTAACCTTATTATCTTCTCCCGCCCTGTCAGGGCTTGTATCAGCATAAAAGCACGGGTTGCCGATAAGAGTCTATCTTGGTTATAAATATTGTGTATCTTACCTGTTCTAATAAATAACGACATGAGCAGTAGAGATAAAACGGCCGCACGAACGCTGTTAATAATCATGGCCCAGGACTTGTAAATAAAGAGAACTGCACTGTCTTTTTAGTTTATATATATATATATATATATATATGTTTATTTCTTTAATATTTTCACGGCAACACGATGCGCGTAAGCAAAAGAGAGTGTTTTGTTTGTAATAAGGGAAGTCACGAGTGTCGGGGTGGCCAGTCTGGTTATCTGCAGACAGCCTCTGCCTCCCCCTCCACTCCTCTCCGGCCATCTGGGCACCTCGTTAACTGTACTTTGCCTGCTAGACAGGTATAAAAGGGCGTGCATTCGCCAGAGCAAGTAACAGTCTAGGGCTTGGTTCTCCCGAGCACAGCCTAGGCACCCCCCTCCTCCTTGCCCAAGGGTTGTGGTTTGTACTCTACCACCAAAATCCGACGGGCACCCCCTCCTTTCTACCTTAGTACCTCAGAGTTGTGGTTTGTGTTCTACCACCGAAACCTGACAGGTAGGCCCCCCCCCCCCCTTTCTCTTCCGCTTACCTTAATGCCTCAGGGTTGTGGTTTGTGTTCTACCACCGAAACCTCACGGGCAACTCCACCTATACCTGTTCCTTTTGCCTAGTGTGATGGAACCCTAGGTCTGCGACAGTCAGTTTGGAACGCACCCGATGTTGAGTAGCTACAGCCGCCGCGGGGCGCGCTGTTACAGGAAGTAGATCCCGTAGACGGGAAACGCGTGGCTTCCAGTAAATAGTGTGTAGTTAAGTTAGTTGCATAGCCAGTGTAGTACGGTAAATTTGTGCGCCTAAAAGGTTTGTGAGCAGTAATTGCCAGTGAGCCCCATAAAAACTCCTGAGAGGACGCCACTAGTGCACTAGTGCGTGCCGCAGCTTATTCACGAGGCAAGAACGGAGCCCAAGCCTCCCGCAGCAATCTCCAAACGTAAACAACAGCTGTTACGGCAGTTATTTTAGAGGTGAGTGGCACTAGCCTCCCCACTTATAGATCCAGTGTCAGTCAACCTCCTCGCGCCTACCGGAGAGAGATCTGTGGTCATCCACCTTAGGAGCCACTCCCTTACGTGCGCTACTCTCTCCACTCCACAGAACTCAGCTCAACCATGTTAGCCGTAGACAACATTCTGTGGGGATTAAGGCAGCCCAAGAGAGAGGTACGGCCAGGTCAGCTAAGCAAAAGCTACGCCAAGTCTGTGACCCAGCAAAAATTTAAATACAATCTTTGTCAGATAAACAAGCACAATCCTAGCGGCGCTAATAATCACACTTTACTGCGACACCACTCTGTAGTCAGCTGCCAACTGCCCAGTTCGGAGTTGCGACTATAAGAGAACAAAAGTGACCAAAGCTCATTATCATGTGAATAAACTTCTGCTTGGATCTTGAAACATGAAATAAATACCCTCTGTTCATTTCAGAAGACTGCAACATATTTACTTGCAAGAAAATAATCTAATCTTCAGAGAGCCTCACATCTGGCTTTGCAAAGGTATAGTGATACAAGACTTGTAATATTATATCCATGCAATGGCAGATGTGAGGAGTAACGTAATATATTGCCAGCCATCGCCTCGCGCACGTGTGTGTGTGTATGTGTGTTTCTGAACAACATTCCCACCCTCTCCCTCTGCTGTGCGAGCCGCTTCCACCATGTCCCCCCCCTCCACCCCACTTCTAAGATACAGGTTTGTATCCACGAAAGTAACTTGTGTATTTGGTGGAAAAGTATAGAAAAACTTATGGTTGCAGAATCACCTGCAAAGCTTTTAGGGGATGTACTGGAAGATGAGTTGACATTCTGCGAGAGAGAGTCGGTCGAAACCAGTGCCGGTTGGCTAGCTGGTACAAGAAGGAGGGAAGCCACGCCTCTTCTGCCTCCTCCCGCCCCCCTGCCTAGAGCAGTCTAAGCCAGCGTTTTCATTTTGTACCTTAATTTCATCCTTTGTACCATATTTCACATTTAACACAAAAAATAAAAAATGATTGTCAGTTCTTTGGAGATGGAAAAGTAAAAAACTTTTCTTCATGTTTTATTCCAGGTCAGTTATACGCCACAATGTTTCTACAGCAAAATCGAGAGACTGATATCTATATACATATATTATGTTACTCCTCATATCTGCCGGCACTTGGATTTAATATAATATATTTACATGTGGAATAGCATTATGGGATAAAATTGCAAGAATACTGGAGACTGCACAAAAATCCTTCAAAATAATAATATCAGTTGTTATTTAATTTGTATTGATGGGTATCTAATTCAAATAGTTACTATTTTTACAGTATAGTTTAATATATAGTTACGTCGTGAAGAGTAGATTTTTTTAAAATCAAAATTTTATAAAAATTAACAATGTACCATAATGAATCTTGAAAAGCGATAACTTTGAGTTCTGAAAACGATATTTCATCGTAGAGGACCTGGCAACACTGATCTAGGCCCGGGACTTGCGAGGCTATCCTTGACGGGCGCTAGCTAGCTAGCTGCCGCCACTGCCCTCCACACGCGACCGGTTCACATTGTACCTATGCTACGACCCAGTTCAGTGTTGAGTAAACATGTGGATGCGATTCTGTTTCTACGCTTTATTCGTAAGTGGCGAGTACTTCTTGGATGTGACGTGACAGTCCATGGCTGTGTTTATTTACATTTTCTGTTCAAATTTACTTCGGGAAAAATGTGAACATTTGCAACCTATAATTTTTGTATTAGTACTGTTAAATACTACATTGTTACAGTTCTTTGTAGAGACAATGCCACCAAAAATATCTATTAGCGAACGGGCAAAACAGTTTCCCAGTGATGGGATGGTGAAATCTGGGGATATTTTACTTTGCAGTTTTTGCAACAGTGCGATGCTGGTGATGTGAGACATTCTTCAAGCAAAGGCCCTAGAAATCGCTAGTAAAAATGAATCTCATTGGTCCTGACGTCAGCTAAGCAGGCATGGGAGGGAGGGTGGGTGGATGACTAGCGCAGGGTAGGTCTGGCAATGGTGGTAACTTCAGCTTGTACTAGCTGCCACTGACGTCACAGAGTCTGGATTCTAACAGTCTCCCTTCTCGCTCTTAACTCGCTTCCCATCCTCTTGTTTACCGCTGCTGATCTGCATAATTACCTCCCTCCACCGCTTTTCGCCTACCACTCTCTAATCGCTTGGCCACATGCTCCATTCTAGAATTCTTCAGCTTTCCCGCCGGCTGCCTCTTTCCTCACAGATCGAGCCTCGGCATACAGCTTTCACTGTATCACATTATAAGGCCATGCAATTTTGTTTTACAATTTGAGGAGTTCGAATTTGCCATTCATACTGTATGCAATGATGCATTATATGCGGAAAAATATGGTAAACTACAGAAAATAAACTAAATTTAGGATGCAGAGACAAAATTCGCGATATTTCGCATATTCAACTTGAAATTGTTTTATTTTGAATTTTGACACCAATTTCGGTATTATTTCGTTTCATCGCGATTCACCATATAATTGTGTCCCTACCAATGAGTGATAACACCATAAACCAAGGTAGACTAATATTTCCAGCTATTCAGGTGCTGAGATACAGAGTGGCTCAGGAACGCCATCGCCAAGTATGTGCACCCACATACCTTCCCCCACGAAGCTATCAGGACCCCGGCTCTCGTTCGAAGAGATCTGTGGACTGGAACATTGAGGACGTGGCTGTGCAACCACAGTCTTCAGCAAGGAGCAGGGTCTTCCTCGAAGAAAACCTTGTGCCAGTATACGTGATCAAGATTCCTGTAGTTGCCTCCTATGGCGTATGGCCCAGAAGCCGCAGCCTTTAGTAAGCCCTATAAAAGCCCCAATCAAAGAATCACAGCTTCGCCCTCACAGAGTGCAGTAGTTAAAGGGTGAGGCCCGCACCAAACCAAAACCCTTATCTGAACAGAAGCAGAGGTTGCTGCTAGAGCTATTTTAGCCAGGTGAGTGACATACATACCTGCCCTAAATAAGTGAGGTACTCCCCCTTCGACTCTCTGCGCGACCGGTACGTGGCTCCTCGCGGCCTCACTCACTGAGGCGCGTGCTAGCTCATCAACCACTTTCTTCCTTCGGGGTACAGCAGGCTCTAGCGCCCCAGGGGAACGCAATACAGACACAGAAAGGGACAGGGTTGAGTCAAATTTATTTCTAATGTGATTGGTTGCACATAAAAACTTAGCAGAGCAGCGTTGAATGGTTATTTTGACATTATGTATAACATAATATACAACATGGTTATTTACTGCCAAAACTTGTAGTTACACATTAAGGGGGATTATTCCCTAAATAAATAATGTTAAAATGAACTTTAAATTATTTATTTTGTAGTAGACATAAATGACAAGTATTGGAGAAACATAATTTTTTTTAGAAAACAATTTTTAATATATGTTTTGACACTTTAAACTAACTTTGCATACTAATTTTGCAGCCATTACAGCAAGAATCAGAATAAAAATTTTTACTAATTACTGCATTCACTTGCTAGATTAAAGTACGAGAAATGGCGTGTCACATTCTGTTTTTAAAAACAGTTGTTTGAAACAGTTTACTGATGCATTTTACATGCTAACGTAAATGCATTTTTTCGTAATTTTTTTCTATGTAATTTCAGTAGCAAATTTAAACACTTAACCAACGATTTGAAGCAAAAATGCTACACCATATCATACTGTTACATTTAAATGAATTTTATAAGCAATAATATTTCAGTTTGTTAAACTGGTTCACGAAATGTAGACATAAAATCAAATGTATGTAACAATGTGTTAGGTTGGCTAATAGTTCCCTGTGAAGTGCTTCCATCTGGCGGGATGGACGCAAACTATTTGAATTGTACGAAAGCATGTTCCTCCCCCTCTCCAACTGTCGTGCAGGACCTGTGTCACGTACAGTTGTTAAAAAGGGGGAGAAGGGGGCGCGAGACAGCCAGCATACAATGAGAACGTGGGAAAAAAAATGCTTGCAGCCAGGCTGGCTTACAGTGTTGCCAGCTGGATGCCTTCGCTTTGTTGTGGCGCACGGAAACTAAGCCCTTCTTACCTACCTTGAGCCAAGGCAACAGGCACTCACTACCCAGCCCAGCGCTGATAATCTGTATTTCCAGAGACAAAAACATGGTCTCTATTAACACTTGTGTAATTATTAGTACGTTTACATGTAAAATTTAAATCGATTTAAAAACACTTGCCATTCAGAAAGTTTTATTAAAAAGGCTAATTGTATAGGAGTTTCAAAATTTGGGATCGTAACCATATGAATCAACTGTTGAACAACATGAAAACGCGGATCGGCAAACACATTCAGCAATTTTAGTTTCGAACTACAGATTTTATGTTTACTGCAAGTGCGTGTTTGTTGCAGATTGTCTGTAGGAATGCGTGATCCTCAGAAGCAGTTAAGTTTTATTACAAAAACACAGTAATTTCCGTGTCTCCATGTTCAGTTTATTTTGTAATGTAGGCCTACTAATAAAACAGAATGAAAAATAAAATGTTATGTTTATTTATTTCACTTCAGCCGACATACCTAATTTCAGTTTAAACATTTTCAAAATGAACAAATGCTCCCATCTTACTGAAATCGATGTCAATAATTATATCCGCACTTAACTTGTAAGCAGGTATCGTTCTCAGTCGTATTTCAATACTTAATTTGTTTTTAAAATGACATGTAAACACACTATATGTATGATTATCTCATAGAAGGTCTCACGTATCACAGCAGTAATTTTTTGCAATAAAAGATTATTATCTGCATTTATCGAAATCACAATAGTACAGATAACATTAATTATTTAAATTTTCACACATGACGTTTCACACCCACAAAAGCATATCCGTGAAATTAGACGTACGTAGTATGCATATTTTCCCCCATTTCTGAATACGTTAACGCTAATAAAAATTAAGAAACGTTCCGAAATATGATATCTAACAACAGCAATATTTCTCATTCGCTGTATTACTAAAGAAATTCATTATATTAATGTGATTAAAGAAAAATATTTAATTTCCACTAATCGCTTACATTTGTGATTACCGCAAGTTCAAATTGTTAAAAATAATCAACAGTTCATAGGTAATATATTTTTAATAATGTTAAAAGTTTACTTTACATAATGTTTTTTTTATCATTGGTATTTACGTGTCCTCGTTCGTCTTGGCAGAGGTACACTGGGGTAATGGGTTAAGCCGATATTACACGGTATCCGATTCCATAACATTGTGTGCAATGTCTGCCATAGCAGCCACTAAAGCGGCCGTGTTACAGAAACAGTAGCAGATTTGACCTGAGAGCGAGATTTCGTACCACGTGTGCTAATAGAACATGTTCTCTTTTCCGTAGCAGAAACGGTAGCAGATTCTGTACCAGACCTATCATCTTACAGTATCAGAACGTATGACGCACTATGCGGCATCTGGCGGAACCACACACACTAAACGAACGTATTTTACCACTTGCCAGCCGAAAATCGCATTTAACAAAAGAAAGAGAAAACAAGTACATGCAAACTATAGTAAAAATAAAACTGTCAAATAGCAAAAATGTGAAATAATAAACTAAAAGCGTTTTGCAAACGTTTATCAGTTAATGATCTCGAAAATTATATTTGGTTATATATTATATTACGTTGACATTATTTTCGATCCCCTCCATCGTAGAACTTGCATGGTAGCTCAGATGAGTGTGAAAAGAATTATACGTGATTTTTAAGGGGATATCTGTGACAACCACTTACTTCATTGAAACTTTTTTTATTTCCATCCGCGTGGTGAAGAGCTGCAGTTTGGTTCGTGTTTCATGCTATTGCTTTCCTCATTCACATCACAACTCCAGTTACCTTACGAGACTTCATATTAGTCCTGCGTCAAGATAGGTGGAACATGGCTATATGTGGCAAACTGCGCAAGTATTATAACAAATATTTATTCTGGATCTGGTATCCAGTGAAACTGAACTGTCCACCCAATATTTCACCCAATTTTTTTAACTGTCAATAACACTAAATGGCATAGTACTGATAGAATTAAAATTATGTTACTTCCGGAACGCGCCTTCTACAATTTCGACGTGAATAATATTAAACTGTTGATTAATAGAATTTGGTTTTCTCTGTAGATGCCACTACGTCTTTTAAAAAAAAACATTTTTTATAAACACAATTAATTCTGTGATAATTGACGTGCTTAACACAGGGAAAATTTTTGCTTATGTACAATAAATACTTATTAGCCGACCTAATCGGATAATATAGGTGGTTTTGATTTAAAGTTAGTTTCATCAGTCACGATATGGTTCATTGTCGTTGAAAAGTTTCACCTACTAACTTTCCTTTAAAAAATATCACTATTTATCTCGTGAAAAAGTTTCAATTTATTTTTCCCAGTAATTTTTAACCGCACCTATCAACATATAATACGTAGTAGAAATAGTAGTATGAATGTAATGCATATTCGAGTGAGAATGATGATTATAGTAAAGTATGCAAATAAAAATTTATTTATGCATTATATTACAACGCCTGTCGTCCGCTTTGCGCTGAATTTGCGTTATATCATGTATAAACATGTTTTTTTTGGAAGATTACACTACCTAAAATATTCCAGCTTAACATAACCGTCAGTGATCCTGCGCTATCCAGTCTCTGGTCCCCTGCCAGTACAACAGCCACTACCGTGTAATGCGAATATTCCTTACCAGAAAGCGTGGTGGCCTGTATGGCAGCAGACGTGACAGCGTGTATGTAGGCTGCTAAGATATCAGGGGAAGGGAAATGGGATTACATCTCATCGACGTCGAGGCCTTTAGAGACGGTGTTATACAACAACGACAGGAATTGGGAAATGTGTCTGCCTACTTTAGGAGCCAGTCCAGAATTCGCCTGGAGAGATACGGAAACTCTGGAAAACTGTAGTCAGGATGGTCAGAACCGGGTGTCGACCCCGGGTCCTCCCGAATGCGGGGCGACTGTGTTTACCACAGCTCCACCTTGCTCGGTATCTCGCATTTACTTCATTGCTAGAGTAAAATCTGTCTCGCGAATGTTCACATTTTTTTTAATGCGACAGCTAGGTTTTTGACGGTATTAAACAGTACGAAAAGGTCTGTCGAGTTGTAAGGATATTTTTTTACGACTTCTTTCTGTATGGCTTGTTTTATAATAGGCCTACCTCACTGTCACTGTTTGTCATTACAGCCAGCAGAGGGATCTCAATTATATTCAATTATCTGACAGCGATCCCTTCAAGTTTTGCAAAGTTATCATTACTTACCAACATTCCCTTGTTTTTTATTTAACTTTTTTTTTTATTAATTTTTTTTAATTTCTTCAACGCGCCATCGCTTATAGCTATCTCTGCTGCTTCTCGACCGAAGTAGCGCGGTGGGAAAAATTAATCTTGCGTTTGGAAGGACCTGTGTTTGATTCTTGGCCCAACCATTCTGATTTTAGTTTAATAGGGTTTTCCAGAATCACTGTACGTGAATGCTGGGATGGTTCCTTATTGCAGGTCCTTGCTGATTTCCATGACTACATTGTTTGAAAAGAGTTCCTTACTAAACAGAATGATTAGTTTGCCATTTAAGAACTCGTATGAGTAACTTAAGATTTAATGCAGTGCATGTGACACTATTTTCAAATGAACTTCCTAAGTTCCGCATAACTGCATTGGAGCACTGGAAAATTTAATAAAAGAAATTGGTTTTGCATAAAATAAATAAAATTACTATAATCAATAGGGCCTACAGGAAATGCTTTATCACCGAGAGAAAATTATAAAGAAATAACTCGGTCTTAATTTATCAAAAGGAAATACGAATAACTCTAAATTGTGTGTATAACATTTATTTAAAGAAAAAAAAAAAGAAATTTAAGGCCATTTAGAAGTTATAAGTATGTAACTAAATATTACCTTAATCAGAATTAGTTCTGAAAAGGCGTTACTGATAGATTTAATTCGAACGGACGGGGAGTGTGTGTGTATATATATGTATAGACACACACACGCACACACACACACACACATATATATATATATATGTGTGTGTGTGTGTGTGTTTTTGTGTTTTGGTGTGTCTACACATTTTTTCTGACAGTCTGGTAAAGGAGATTGCTCACCCGTGAAATATTTTACATGAATTTCGACCTATTGCGGTACAGGACGTGAGGAAATATCGTATGAAATAAAAATAAGGTCACCCGGTGTAAACACAATAAACTCTAATATCCAATACAAACATTATTATTAGTTTAAATGCATGTAGGTCGTATTATAATTCTTTCCTTGCATTCAACTATTACAAAGCAAATTTCGCGAATCAAGACAACCGACCAAAACTATTGTCACATTTAAAAAATGTATAGCTGTTTTGAAACATTTGTTTACAAATGCGAGGAGATAAGTTTACGTAATCCGAAAACTTATTACAAATGCGAGGAAATAAGTTTACGTATTCCGAAAACTTATTACAGTTTCTAAAATAACGTGAACTGATAGTAATATTTCATGCATATAAATTTAAACTGTAAGCAGCATCAATTGTAATGGTATGAGATAGTAAACTACTGAATTAAATTTATATTTAAAAACATATGAACAGAATTTCATATTATTTTCTAATTTCATGCTTTGTACTCAAAGTTTACTCGTTAATGAAATATGCGAAAATTGTTTCTGGCCAAATTTCATGAAATGAGAAAATAACAAGAATATATTAATGAAATTAAGCAAGAGTACAGCTGACAAGCGATACAGAAGATCTATCATTCCATCATAGTAAATATTATGTTAAAACAATGAACCCTAGGAATTATCGGTAGTTGTAAATTGATTGAAACAATTACATTTGCAAGTTTTATAATGTTATTTTATTTGTACTACTTTATTTGTTGATGTTGTACACATCACTTCCGGATCATTAAAACAAGAAAACAGAAACATATCAGACACAGGAAAACCAACATTTCAAATGATAACTTTGCTGCAGGTTTCAAAGAAAAAAAAAACAGATTGCATGTAGCTATTATCATAAACGTATACATTTCACAAGTTTGTTACAGCATTACTATGTTAAATATTAAACAGTAGAAAAATTGTACACAAATATGATCAGATAAATGTTGAAGTGAGTTGAGCTACAGTATCACTAAATAATTATTTTTTTTCATTACCAACAATTGTGTGGAGAATTTTGCGTAACTAGTGACTATATGTAACAAACAATAAACATATGGAAATAATATTTGCAATTAAACAACTATGCATTACTATTATGCTTACAAATACTGCTATATGCTGATAAAAAGAATGATTAAACGATAGCAGCACATTTTTTCTTAGTGTTTTTTTTTCTGTGCTGCTACAATGAAATCTGGTTCGCGAACTTTCATTCCCCTCAAAATGCGACTGTTTGCTATTTCAGGCAATAGGCACGACATGAAAAATCGACGAAGTTTCGGGAGTAGTCTTTCTTCCCAAAATTTTTCGTCTGGCTTCTCTCGTAGTATCTCAATTCCACTGTCGCTGAACAGAACCAGATCGCAGTACTGTCTTCGGCTAAGCATAAGCTGTCCTTGTACTTGATGCCAGTACTTATGAGTTTTCTTGAGTTTCAAGGACTCATTTTCATAGTGTACACAAATTTTGCCTGTTTTCGCTGCCTCGGTAATCTTCGTCATTCCAATGGACGGCAGACACTTAACCTCAACGATCCCATTATCTCCAACTAATCCATCTGGACTAGCTCCCAAATAGGGCAAATCTGTCCTTACAAATAAGCCACATTCCTCAACTTGCACAGACTTTTGCTGCTCGTATAATGAAATTGCTTTTTTTTTTCATTCACACGGCCATACACCACATCCTGAGAGTGAATTTCGGAATGAATCAGTATCTTCTTCACCATGTTGTGGTAGGAAGTGGTTTCCCTCATGTTGAAGACTGCCCCAAAATTAGAAGCAGGGTCATTCCACGTCAAATAGACCAGTAAAGATTCAAAATGACACCCACCGTCTCAGATTTTAATGAAACTTTTTGTACTTGCTAATACCATCATGTTATGAAACTGTACCAAATTTTTCCTCCCTGGGCCAAGTAGTTTCTGAGAAAAAAATTGTTAAAGTTGGTGCAAATCCCCATGAGTGTAATGTCAATGA
>PNEQ01024632.1:19831-47143 GCA_003012365.1 Medauroidea extradentata | reverse complement strand
TCGGTTTTTACGGCTTCTCGTATGCGAAATCCCCAATTCGGCCGCCTGCCACCACACGAGTAGATTTTCGTATACGAATCTCGTGTACGAGGACGGCAGAATGTTCAAGCATACCAACAACACATTTCGAGTGGTCAGGCGGGCGATTCGCATACGAACGAAAACTCGAGCATAGGCCCTCTGTTCTTCTACGGCCGTGGTTGGCAGCGAAATTACTCAATATAGTTCCGTGAGTTTCCTATTTAAATACAACAATACAGCAACAAAATCAACCCAAACCGGCGTAACTGTAATTTTTATAATTAATGAACTTATTTTCATCAAACTGCACTGATTCATACAGACTGCACAATTTATCTCACACGCGCAAACATAAAGTGACGTGTCCAGAGAGGTTAGACATTTCCCGCTGTTAGACGTTACACGCGGAAAGATACGATTGGCTGACAACTGTACTTCAGCAGGACTTTTCTGAGTGCTCACTTTATCCCGAACCACCTATACTACATAAAAGATAATAAATACATACATACCACAACTGATCATTTATGAGAAAGGTGCTATTTATAACACTTAATTTATTAAAACAAATACATAACCTATCAAATTCCAGTCTATTCATAACCTGTACTTTATTTTTCCAGATATTTTCCCCCACGTGTCTACTGAAAAATTTATAGTTATTTGTGTTTTGGATTGCTTCTAAACACAGGATGTTGTAAAATTGTATGTCGATATTTTGGTGGAACAATCCTGATATTTAGTTCCATGAACATATGCCTATAACACGACATTAGTACTACAGGTGTCATGACTTAGAGCAATGCCGCATAAGTTGGATCATTGTCATTGTCGAGTGTTGTCTACTGCTCAGTTAAAGGCATGGGCCATCATTTATACTGGTTCAAACGATAATTATTTCTTAAATCCTAGACCAGAGCAGATATCGAAAAACGGTTGCACGGTATTGTTAACAACAAGGCGTACTACGTTAACTCATTTTTTCTAGACAAAATACACAACAGTTTCAGCTAATTATACAACTAAGAAAATTCTTTCTAATAAACTAACTGGACAAACCAATATAATTTTCTGTCTAGAAAAAACTAGACGGCATAGTAAAAACAATTTTCAACAAAACTGTGCAACAGTTTTTCGATATCTGAATTAGTTTAGAAATAAAAAAATAATTATCGTGAAAGAAATGGAAATGATGGATCATGGCCTTCAGGGGTCTGCCTACCTGCGCTTCAAACACGTTGCAGCGAGTTAAGAGTATTCCGTTTTTTTAACGAAACTATTTAACGCGCATCATGTTTGGATATTTACGAAAAGAACATACACTTCAAACTGTGTGTCAATATTTTTTTTTAAATTCGGAACGTTTTTTAGAAATATCATTCTCGGGACCCTCAAAATGGCCAAAAGATGTTTTTATCCAGACTGTCGTACCTGGAAAAATAACAACCTGATTCTGAAAACACAACTATAGAAACAAGTGCTGGACTTTGAACTATGCTGCCCACGGATAAAATAATGTGGTCACCGCTTAAAGTCCAATAGGATAAAGGATAATGGTAAAGCACTGCACGGCAGCTGAGTGGCTTGCACGGAGAGGCGATAACGTATTACATACGTCGGTTAAGGGCTTGTTCCCGAGTTTTTTCAGACTGGTGCCAATAATTCAAATATTTTTTTACCAAAATTTTTGAAAAAATTTGAGTCAATGTGCAATCACACGATGCACAATACTGTGGACGCGTTTTTTAAAATAATGTACCATTCGCCAACAAAAAAAAATTTCCTTCATTTTTTGCTTATTTTCACGACGATAAACGTGGTACTTTAGGTAATGAAATCTAAAAAACCGTTCAGTATAATTCTACAAAAAAAAATTCAGCTACAAATTATAACATATTAGTGTCAAAACTGTGCCGCGAAATTTTGATATGAGTATTAGGTAGCAATAAAAATAATATTTTCGAAATCACTGCAAAACTCCGTAACAAGGCCACTCCTGCCTCACACAAACGCAGCCCTCTAGGGAGACCCCTTGCATACAAGTGGTCTGTTATGTAACAGTCAACAATAGCTACACACTAATACGATCCAGCACGCAGCTATGCACTACAACTTACCTCATGTACTGTCAACTATAGTGCAGAAATGGTGTATTTTTGGACATACGTTCAGCTTAAGGGCGCAGCTACCGCAATTTTTATCACCATTTTTTTTATTTTTTATTTGCACCAGATATTTTTTTTCTTATTTTTAGACACAAAATGTGACTAAATTTGGCTCTCATGAAAATTTTTAATCTCTCATAGTTTTTACGTAATTGCTTCTTAAAGTCATATTTTGCATGTTTCCGTTTTAAGGATTACACTAAAACCAACTGATATACCAAACTAAAAAAAATCACAGTGAATAAAGACATTGCAGGCTACAATGTCACGCTCATATAAATAAAGAACAAAAATTATTTGTATTTGAAAAAAAAAAATTATTGAATTTTTTAAATTTTCATTTTCAGTTTCAGGTATTTTTTAATACAAACAATTTTTATTCTTTATTTATATAAGTATGACATTGTAGCCTGCAATGTATTTATCCACTGTGATTTTTTTGAGTTTGGTAAATCAGTTGGTTTTAGTGTGGTCCTTAACACGGAAACATGCAAAATATGACTTTAACAAGCCATTACGCGAAAACTATTAGATTAAAAAATTTCATAAGAGCCAAATTTAGTCACATTTTGTGTCTAAAATAAGAAAAAAAATATTTGGTACAAATAAAAAATCAATTTAAAATGGTGATGAAAACTGCGGTAGCCTCGCCCTTAATATATAAAATGAAATGTCCTGACACACTCACTCACTCACACACTCACTCACTCACTCACTCATCAACGCACAGCCCAAACCGCTAGACCTAGAACCATGAAATTTTGAGGGCAGCTTCCCCTTAGACCGTAGACACCCACTAAGAATGGATTTTTCGAAATTTGATAGTTAAGGGGGTGAAAAGGGGTGAAATATGTTTTCAAAGAATCTCTGATACCTCATTAACCGGGAAAGCTATCTTGATTTTTTTAACTTCACAGCATTGCCCAAAGAAATGCGTATTGGCGAATTTTTTGATTTTGCGAAATTCGAAAATGAAGAGGGTGAAAAGCCGTAAAATGTGTTTTTCATTAATCCGTGATTTCTCCTAAACCATTTCAAACAGCGAGGTGATTTTTTTCTTAAAAATTATGCTTAAATAAATATCTAAAATGTAATTTTTAAAATTTTTCGAAATTCGTTCTTGAAAGCTCTTAAAAATTAAAACGTGTATTTAATTAATTCTACTTATCTCTTAAACCAGTGGAAATATTGAAATGGTTTTTGCTTTAAAATAAATCTTACGTTAATATAAAAAAAGTATTTACAGGATTTTTCGAAATTGGTCCATGAAAGCTGTTAAAAAAAATAAAGTGAGTTTTCAAATAATCATCTGTATCGCTTATACCCGTTGAGATATCGAGACGATTTTTTGATAAGATTGAAGCTTATGTAAATATCTACAAATTCAATGCAGGATTTTATGAAATTCGAAGATTAAGGATGTGAAAAGCAGTAAAATAATAGTCTCCCGAAAAAAGAGAATGATCATGGAGAAATAATTCAACAGTTGTTTCTTTTTGCCAACCTACTCATAAATAAAACCTCTGGACTGTAACCTGTACATACATAAGAATTATCACTGCCTGCCGTTAAGCATTCACTCGTGTATTGTATAAAGTTTGTGGTGTGGGAGGGGTGGGGTTACGGGTTCGTATCCCGTGCGAGACTTTGCGATGGGAATTACTATGACATCATACGAGCATATTGCGCGCGCTCTTTATACTGAGCTAAGACAATTTATAGTTCACTGTTATTGAGTACGCTAGCTGTTAAATGTCTTCATCACATATTTTATCCACAGTTACAGTTTACATTACATAATTTCACGCGGTTAAAGCCGCAGCCGGCCAGCTAGTAAGCTTATAACCAGTGGGTTGTACATAGTATTAATATTTTCATTAGAAAAAAAAACTATGACTTTCTTGGAACCCTAGATACTCCAGGCACGTCATACATTGTAGTTTTAGACAGTGATTTTGAAAATATTTTTAAGTGACATATTTTTCGTATCGAGGAATCTCCACATTGACCTATCATAATTATACCACCGTTTGAACCGGTAAATATATATATATATATATATATATATATATATATATATATTTTTTTTTGCAAACGAAAACTGCATTATTTTTCAAAACGACTAAATATATCTGGTTAATCTTAGTCTTGGATTTTTCAAAACACTCCAATAAAAAGGATTTAAGTTTTTTTTTTGCGGGAATGAGAACAAAACTACATGGTTATAGTTAGTGATAAGGCGTACATCTGGCTGTTAGTACACGTAATATACATCAAAGTTAATAATTACTATTTAACAGAATGCTTTAAAAAATTCAAGACTAAAAGGCAGTGATACAATGCACAATTTCATGTAGGAGTTCTGCAAAATAATGCAACGTTCTATTGAATATATATATATATATATATATATATATATATATATATATATATATATATATATATATTGATTTAAGCCTATTTTCAGAACAAAATTTGTGATATTTTTTGAACGATTCTTGCAATGAGGGCAAGTTATAAATTAAACAAGTGTTGTGGACATACGTCATTGCAGCGAATTGTGTGTTACAGAAAACAAGAGAATGCACACAAACAAACAAGTAACAAAACAAACGACTTTGTTTGCAACTGTACCTTTGGATGTTGCAAAGTTATTTGTTTGTGTACTTGTCTGTTTGTTTGTGTGAATTCTCTGGTTTCCTTTGACAAACCATTTGCTTTAATGACGTATGTCCACAATACTTCCTTAGTTTGTACAATTAGTGATACTTTGAGCGCAAATATCTGAAAAACTACAGTTTTATTGCTATTCGAAGATAGATTAGTGACGAAACATTGTAGGGATTCTTTGATATGAAAATTTTGTTAGTTTAAAAAAAATTCAAATTCATTGTAAAACTAACATTTGTGGGCTTAAATGCGAAATGCATAATAAAATATGCCATAGTTGCGATTGTTTTATTCTTATACGCAAATTGAAAACTCTAAGGTTTGCACTGGTAAGTCGTGGAAACCACACAGGTTAATAATACCCAGATGTACACACGACATGCTTGTTGTACGAGCAGATATATATGTGAATGTAGACACTAACATCACTTGCTAAACAATTACTGTGTGTGATTAACGTCTTACCACAGCTTCACACAACAGGATGAATAGTTGGTAATTGCATTGTAGTAATAACGAAAGTATTAATTGTTTGATATTTTACGGGGTTAGTGATATTTTTATGCTCGATATTAAATCTAAATGATATTTGAAAGTTACCAACGTTAAGGTGATAATTCAAGAAATATTTGTATATATTTGAATAGATTAAAACCCATGTTCCTATCCAACAAGTCATGTATGTAGAGAATACTCGAGAGCAGACTTCTGATTGGTTGCCATTAGGTATCTGTCGAGCTTTAAAGATGACATGAAATAAGGGAGCAGCGATTGAATGTGAAAGTTGGGAGAAACGAGGGAACCCTAGAAAACCTGCCGGTGCACGGAAACGTCTGCCATGTTTCCCACATACAAAAAATTAGAAACCACCAAACCCCCTCTTACCCGCCAGGAAACAAACCCAGGTCGCTTTACTGGGAGGCGAGCACTGTAGCCACTGACCACAACCGCAGTCCCTCGGACGTGATGGCATTAATCAATAACACGTTAAATTACTCAATGTTTACTCCAATATAATAGTTTTATAACCCCGTAACCACTCAATATTCTATTGGGGCTGTTAACAGAAATTTTAAATGGTTTCATTAATTTTCATATTTATCCGAGATATGTGTTTTGTAGACATTTATTGTAACTGCTTTCTTACTGTAATAATCAATTTTAGCTTCCACAGTTCGTGTACAGTTGCATAAAGTCCAAATTTGCATAAAACGGTTTCTTACGTTAAATAAAAACCAGCTGACTAACCGAAATTAAGTAAGTTACACAGAAGATCGGTGTCATAGGCTACGTCAGATGTAAACGGAAACCGCGTTGAATTTTTTCATATTCGAATAATATATGAATTTGAAATAAACAATGGTCAACTTTTCTTTAATGCCAAAAAAATTTATTGCGGTGCACAATATAATCACAACTTTACAACTCAGGACATTTTCATTATAAAGATTATAGAGCTATATTACTTCTTCCACAATCTGCAAATTAAGTGCGACACATAAAAATTTAATAGGCTAATAAAAAAAGTACACACTTTATGTGAATAAAAAAAAACAGTGTTCAAATTCTTCTTTGACCACCAGATTTTGTCAACAACCAACGGACAGCAATGTCAATACTCCAGTGTTGACCACATAGTATTTTATGTTGTGATATTTCTAGGTTTAGTTCACAATCGCACAAATATTTAACGGTTACGTTTTAGATAGTTCTGTGAGTTATTCAATTCAGTCACGTATAACCGAATGATATCTATGATCTACTATTGTTTTGGGTGCCACACCTCTTTGTGTTACACATTTACCCTTAGGTGGTTGATCTGTGACATTTACTTATAAATAATTCTCAGGACAAGAAAAAAATACAGGTACCGGTATATGTTTTCCTTTTCTATGTTTATAACGCAACAACACATGCATGTGGAGTTTATAATGTATTTTTAAAACGTAAAATTTATTCGACATATTCGTAAACAGAGTTTATTTACAAGGCTTCTAAGATTTAAAAAACAAAAAAAAAAATTAAGGATGTAAAATATAAATCATTTTAAAAATGTAATAGCATTTGGAAAATGACAATTTAAAAAAAAAAAAATTATAAAATATTTTTTTTAATATTTGTATTATTTTTTATTCATTTTTTCGAAAATAAATTACACTAGAGATTACATTTCAAACTGAACTAAAATAAAAGTATATGAGATGACTACATTAAGAATGGTGACCAATGTACCATTGTAATGTGAAAAATCCCGTACACTGAGAACTTGATTTTATGCATAGAAATTTGTCTAATAAATAGGCAGACTTGCTTACATGTGCCTTGGTTTGCGTTGATTTGTAAATCAATTTTCGCTAACTGATGAATCAAGCGTTTTCTCTCTTCTGCAATGGCGTTACAAAATTTTACTGTGGATGCCATGCGTATGAATGTAACACAGAACACATAAATGCCAAACAGAAGATAGTTTAAAGGTGATTGTTGGAATTCGGTGGAATCCAGTAGCAAAATTATGATCTCATGTATACGTACTATAAGAAAAATAAAGTACACGAAAATGGAATACAAAATTTGAAACTTGAATTTGTCGTTAATCAAGTAAAATATCTCACATAAATAATCGTGCAGTGAAATTAGTCTTCGCAGTTGACGTGACTGTGTTACCAAGGGGTTTCCCAAAACTGCAGACATCTGATCATTTAAATATTGGAAATGCTGCAGAAGAATGAAAAGCAACGTTGTGAACTCCAGTATCATGACCCAGTTTATTTCATGATACAGGTAAAGTGTGAAAACGTCATAAAGCCATACTTCACCACCATTGCATAAGACGATGTGGTGCCAAACGAAGAATGATACTGTAAGAAAGAGAAGTGCTACAACCTGAAACATAACTACAGAGAAAGTTTTCCTGTAGAGAGCGCGTCTGTCATGAAGGAATCTCTAATCATCGTAGTGGAACATGGTCAAGACATCTTGTGTTCTCTTCCAACGATAAACCAGAGGTAGGACAAGAAATGTGACGCTCCTCATGAAATAAATTGTGACACGGAATATGCAGCTACTGTTATTTAGTTGAATCATGAAGTGCGATGCTTGCATCTTCAGCATCTTCAACACGGACAACAACGTGGCTGTGGCCAATAGGAGGACAGAGTACACAAGCCACGCCCATGAAGGCTGGTAGTTGGTATCCAGATGGTCGTTGTTCCATGTGACTGGAGCCACACCACATATCTTGGCCAAGTAGCACAGTGGACTGATGGCCGAGTGAAGAGAGTCCACGTGAGAGAACATATTCATTGTTGACTGTACAGTCTTCTAAGGTGAAGCAGGAAGTGTACAGTAATCACACCAATCAATGATCTATAGCAAAGAATAAGAATCGCGCACATAAAATAAAAGTACCTACTTTCAACTGCATACTTTTGAGACGACAGTTATTATTTACGTAATATTCTTGTAATGGAATCTGTACAGCTCCGTTGCGTGTATCTCAAGACTGTATGCAAGCTGGTCCTCTTGTATTTAGGAAGATACAACACAGGCTCACTTCTTCAATACTACTGATACAATACGTACAGAACAATGGCTTAAACGTCTCAAGACACCTTAATGTGAAGCATCGCATCAATAAGAGACACTCTTGTTGGATAGCGTTCAGTGTTATTACGTACAACGGCATTTTACCAATTGATAATGGCGTAGTGGAGCAAAAGCAATAGTCTAGTCTGAGAATCTTCTATAAAAGCAATTTCACTGCGCGCTCTACGTTCTGACTTATACGACACATAAAAATGTGTTTCATTAAATATTTTATGTGCGACGTTGACTGTCCAGCGAGAAACTGCTCTGTATTGAGAAATACAACACTTAAAGTTGCATTTTTCAGGTTTTACTATCGCGACCTCATTCGTTTATATTAAATTCAATAATATTTCTGAAACAAAAAAAATATTTTAAAAGTGCTAAATTGTCCCAAATAGGAAGAGATTTTTAAATACAGGTTTAGAAACATTTCGAAAAAGAAAATAGTTTCACTAATTTTTTTAGTACCCCGTTCTGCACCTGAACCATGTTTACAAGCCCCTTCCCAAATTTGAGATTTTTGGCAGATAGAAACCTTAGCGGATGTACGTACAACTCACAGAAGTTTCATTGCAATCGCATGACTGACATAGGAACGTACACAATACTGAAGAACAAGCAAACATTCGTGTTTATACTTTATATACTAATAAGACATCGTAATAACTTTTTCACCTGACTTAGAGAGTTGACACAAAGCGCTTTTTTTGCACTGATCTACTATGAAATGTTTTGTGACAAATTAATTCTAACTATAGTTTGTTCACGTTAAAAAAGAGCATTTTTAAAGCCTTACCGGATTTGTATTTTTAGGTCAGTTTGTATATTTCAACCGTACGTAAATAAGTTAACTAGGCCTTCATGGGCATTCGTAACTATTTCTTAAAAAAAAAAAAAAAAAAAAAAAAAAAGTGCTTGCTAACAGTGCAACATTGTGGAAAAACATTATTTTGCACTTACAGCGAGAAAGGTATAATTATTGACAACTAAAAAAAAATTCCACTAATCTGACAAATTTCTTTGAAATTATGTACATTTTTTAAGCTTTTTTTTTCCCGCTGATCTACGTAAGCGAAGTGTTATTAAAAGACTATCCTGTGACCATATATTCTTTAAGGGATTCGTTTTTTAATGTTAAACTGTCATTAAATCGGCAATCGTGATGAAATTAACTAGGGAAGGAACGCTTATAGCATAGTTCGGACGTTAATTATGGTGTACTTACAATACGACCCGCTAAACAAAATATAAAATTACAGTTTTTTTAAAACTAAAAAAAAAATGTAGCAATATGAACTAAATAGATTAAAATAATCTTCGTATGCTAAGATTTTGTTCAACAGTGAAACAGTGTCCATCTATTTAGTAAAATGTATTTATTTATTTATTTTTAATAAACTTAGAATAAGAATAAAGTCACTGACCACAAAATTTACTTTAAAAAAGTGTAAAAGTGGGATGCCTGTTGTCAGTCTTCTTAAATTTTCATCGCTAGTTTAATAAATTTTGTTCCTCCAGAATATCGACAAACTATTTTCCAACATCCTGTATGTAATGACGTTTAATTCAGATTAAATTTTGTACTGTGACCACTTTTTAAATTTTAACTGTGCACTGGACTAACGTAGATCTTAGAATATGGCCTCCTTAGCAGTTTTAACAAACATAATTGAAACCCTTGTCTTAGGGGATTGCCAACATGATAATTTTAACTTTTTTCTTACCGTGGATTATAAAGGCCGAAATAATGAAAGCAATTTATTAATGAAAATTTTCAACTGTTTGTAAGCATTACTCTACGCCATTTTGCTTGCTTTAAATCGATTGTCAAATTTCACACATACGAGATAAAAAAGCTGAAAATAATTATTTTAAATAAAAAGTAATAAAGCTTACATGTTTTTAAACCAGGCTAAAAAGTATAAAAAATGTATAATGTGAGGATACTTGTAAGATTTAAGAGGAGAAACGTGGGGTGGGCGCATGCAATATATAATGGTAATGAGTGTAGATAGAAGCTGTCGTTGAGAAAACACACATCAGTTCAAGTCATTCAAAGTGCAATAACATTGTGAGGGACTATTCGTGCATCAATGCATGCTCCCCACGTATTCGTGCTCTCACTCGGTGGATGTATGCTAACAGGAAACAACTTACACGGCCTTGATGCCAACTGAACGAAAGTGCACAGCACTACGCCTGAGGGGTAGACAGACCGTCTAGCTCACGTTACACAGGTTGCATTGCGACAGGCGTTATTAGTCAACGTTTGAAGACACTATAAACTGAATTTCAAAGAGAACTACTATCCTAAGAGTATCACAAAACGACAACCGATTTTCATTTTCAGTCAATATTTTCTCTCTTAATTTATTTTTTTTTTTGATTGAAATCTACAATTAACACTATTCGAACAATTACAAAACGCAAACAAACACTTTTAACAGTTTCGTTCACATAAACATTACTCAAATAAACGGTCCTTCATATAACATAATTTATTAATAACGAACTCAAAATCATTCCCAAATCTCTTACTTTAAAGGAGAGTACCTCTCTTAACAATAACTTCAGGTCATAACATAAGATGCCTTTTTTTTTTTTGCCATATTTTGTCGTCGTCAGGAATCACCCACCCCACTTCCCCCAAAGGTGTCATTCTAATTACGAATAATTCTGCGTGTGTATTGCGTGGCGTGTGGAATGGCTGGGTTGTGTTACGGTTGGAATGCTATAGCAGATGTTATTAGTAGCGACATACCAGAAGAGAAGAGTCGTATTGAACTGCCCAGCGCGCTTGTCCCACGTAGCGTGCCACTCTTACATAATCCAACATGCGCGCGATGCACTGTAGCACACGTGATCTGTGGTAGCTACAGAAACTGTGCATTTCCCCACAAATGTTTATATCGGCGTAACAGTTCTTTTTATCTAGGTGCGAGTACTGTTCGGCCAAAAATTTACGTGCAGTTATGTAACATCCTATATATTTGCGAAACAACTATACCTTTTTCCATGCACTTCTTTGCGAAAATAGAACACGTTTTCATATAAGGCTTGTTGTATTTTTTATGATATTCCGTGGCTTTAAAAACGTTTCTGAACCCATCCAAATACATTAAAAAAACTGAATTTTATCAGAGTTTTAATTAAAAATCTAGAACCCAGATTGTTGTGAAACCATCGTACTGCCTCACAATGAAAGTTGAAGCATAATATAATGCACAACTAAAATGAGTGCAACATATAAATACTAGTAATATGTAAAATATAAGTTTCGATCATTGAGCTTCTTTTAACTTTCATATCAAGTATGTCTAACCAGGAATTAAGATATTTTTACGTAACATCTGTGAATGAAAACTTATCACGTGAACACAATCATATGTCTTATCATTTCGCAAAACACTCGTGTGTTGAAAAACATAAACACCTATCGCTTATCTGGCACAGATATTTCGCTACGCGACTGGGGATTTCCCCTTATCATTTCCTGTGAAATGATATATTTTATTGACGCTTACCTATCTGGTAGCTCCTAGGGACACACATGTTTAATTACACCTGATGTGGTTCAGCACCTGTCTGGCTTACTTTATTTATTTTTAGCCACATTTAAATCCCGTTTTCGAGCAAAACGAAATGCTCCGGGGTGTAGATGCTGTCAATGGTACAGAGATGTATACAATGCTAAGAAATACAATTTCAAACACTATAAGAAAAAATTTTTAAGTTCTGCAATGAAAAGAAAATACAAGTCTATACTATAACACAAAACACAATGTAGTCACTCATTTAAATATTCATTTATCGAGTAATAGGATTTTTGCAGTAACATTTCTTTTAGACTTTTTTATAAACATTTTCTGATTGTTTACATCCCTTCAGGTAGCTTGTTCAAAAACTTAACTGGCATGTAAATATTTTTTTATATAAGGTAAGTGAGGATGCAGGAGAATGAAAATTAATTTTTGTTTCGTGTGTTATAGTGGTATAATGTGTTATTAGTGTGAGACTTAAAATTTTGCCAATTATCTTTGATAAAAACTAGTAATGAGTAAATACACAAATTGTGTTTATTATAAATATTTGTTGTTACTTGTATGCCACCACTGACATTTGGTTGGCGGCAGCGGCTAGTGGCCAGACCACTCGCCTCCCAGCAAGGCTATCCGGGTTCGATTCCTGGCAGGGTCAGTCCCAGGATTTTCGTATATGGGAATTATGCTGGAAGATGCCGCTGTTCGGCGGGTTTTCTCGGGGATCTCCCGTCTCCCCGGCCCCTTCATTCCGACGCCGCTCCATACTCACCTCATGTCGTCCCACACCAGCGATAAAGACCTTGATGTTTAGTGCTGACGGCAATCACTGGCGTGAAATTTATTTCAGCGAGGTCTACATTTTAATACGATCACACAGGGAGTTTTTAAATATTCTGAAACGTAAGGACAAATGTGAATTTTCATTATAAAAAACACTCGAACAAATCTCATAAATTTTTTTCTAAATTTTTACTCCTGCAGATATATTCTCCTCTTCTCAGTGCAATAATTGTCTTCTTGCGAAAGTATATTAAAAATGACAGTGTGACACCGAACATAATTTATTTAACAATTAAATACCTATCCTTATGCTTACGCCACGGTACACTTAAAAACATACACTCATAGGTGTGTGTGTGTGTGTGTGTATATATATATATATATATATATATATATATATATATATATATATATATATATATATATATATATATACAGTGAACGTGAAGTCACTCTTGGACTTATCAGGATTTGAAGCCACCCATAATATGGCTGTCAGAAGATGGGTGGTAGCAAATATTTTAATTTATTAGCTACTCTCCTATTTCTGCTACCCAGTATGTGTTATGAATTTTAAAAAAATAACCATTACTCGCCTAAGTCCTCTTCGCTTAGTTCAATAAATTATGATTTAGGCCTACCATCATCTCTATGACTAGTAGATCGGAAACGTGGGAGTCACTGTTAATATATTAGTTTAGACAGTAAAACCCGGGGTTTCGAGTACGGCGTTAATAACTATCAAATGTTTCTACTCAATTCTAGATCGGAAATGTAGGGGCGACTGTAACAATTTCAGTTCGGACCGGAAATGACATGTAACTACGTGTGAAGGTTCTTGTCCTGACGAAATGCTATTCAAACATATGATTGCAACTGCTATTGCTGTTCAGAGCAGACCCAAATCTGAACTGACATACACTTCTGCATTATGCTATGTCTGAAATGAGCTTACCCATGTTCTGTTCAGCTGCGCCAAGAACGTAATTATTTCTGTATATTTATTTTACTTATTCAGTTCAGTGCCGGTCCCTAGAGGCGAGATTGCATTTCATACGTCGGTCGATGTCACCCTTAGCCCCCTTATCGATTTTCATATCCAGAACGGAGCATTATTATATGCTATTGAACATATTAGCTTAATATATAAAGTAACACACAAATATCTACGCATTCACCCATGTATCAAAAACGTACTACATACATTTACCAACATTTACTCAGACACGAGCCCGTATACAAGTACAGACACTGGACATAAACATGAATAATTACATTGTAACATAAAATTTAAATTCAAATGCTCAGATTACTTTGTAATTTTTCAGATAAACAAAAAAAGAGAACAATTTAAAATAAATCTTAATAAATGGTTTTTAAAAGTTATAGGGTCAGTTAATAATCATATGTTGTAGGGAATTTAGCTATATGCTATAGCTTAATTTCTATATTTTTCCTATTTTTTTGTGTATATTCTTTATTAACAGATTTAAGATGAGAATTATTCAGTTATAGTCTCACATACACACCACACAGCATATACAAAGAGTGTGATGATTTTAAAGTACCTCAAAGTTCTTCTCTGAAACAAGTTCTCTTTTCGTATACATGTGTTGTGCATTTCTACTAAATTGGTTTCTTAGTAGACATTCACGCAAGTCAATCTTTTAACGAATATATCACTAAATGACACCAGCAATGTGGTTATGTAACAGTTAACGAGACAGTTTATGCCCTGAGACCGTCAAATCTAAACGTGGCATTTTTCAATAGGCATTTCACCAACTGATCTGAGAAAGACCAGTGCAGTTGCTAATATCCATCCCGATATTTTCACTCGATACGTGAACCAACTGGTTGTGTATGTTATTAAGAACAACAAAGGAACCTACTTTACCACTAAGTCAGTAGCGGAGCAACTCCTATACTGACCGATCAAACAATTTTGAAGAAAAAAATGCTGTAAGCTTTCTCATAAATTATCAAAACGTACTCGTAAAAGAGCTCGTGTTTGAGTTTTGTTTCTTTTTTTTTTTTTTCTGATAACCAAATTAATTACAGTCTACTGACGCGTTAATAAATTATCTGCGACATATTTTAAATGTATTGATATCTTAATAAAATAAGTCAAACACTTTTATGTGTACAATTAAGTCACCGTTACTTATTTTAACACTAGAATATGCATTAGACCAGAGTTGTGATCTTGACGTAATAACGTATGGTTTCCTTTCACCACACACTAAATAGACTGCTAGTTTGATCTTTGAAAGAACTGTGCAATGGGAGTGCAAGACTGGATTCAGTTTCTTGGACGTACTCCATTGCAAATTGAATGACTGTCAAAGAAAACTAAACAAATAAAATAAAACCATAAAATAAGCAGAGTATGCTTTAGTCAGCAAGATACATACACAACATGAAATTCCAAAATGGAATCGGGTCAAACAGAAACAAGGAACAAGCAGATAATAAATGAAAATAACTGCTAGTTTCAATGGAACGTGTTGGATGAAACTGTGCGCAGTACAGTACATGTCGTATATTGTTCAACAAAGTACAGTCCTGGCGTGTGTTATTTGACACCACGTCATTTATTTAAAATGTATTTAGTATTTTAAAACATCCTGTAACTAGAATTTATTGATTTGTGGACATACGCCAATGTTCATGTTTTGCTGATCAAACCTGTGTTGAATGACAAAGTACAAAAAAGAAAGAACAAGAAAAAACAAATACAAAACGCACACAATAAATATAAAAAAGCAATCCCAAAGGAATTCTGTCAGTTTTTATATTAGACAACAAAGAATTGAAAAAAAAAAATGTAAATAGACAAAACACAGTGAACAGTGGACAACAAACAAAAGACAATTAACAAGACAACACAAGTTAAAACCAATGAAATAATGCAATGTTTCGGGAACCGCGATCTATTCCCGTCTTCAGGCTGAGACACAGCTGGTCGGAACACCAAGATGCGAATGAACCTGACAGAATTCCTTAAGGGATTGTTTTTTTATATTTATTGTGCGTGTTTCATATGTGATTTTCCTTGTTCTCTTTTGTACTTTGTCATTCACACAGGTTTTATCAGCAAAACATGAACAATGGCGTATGTCCACAAACCAATAAATTCTAATTGTAAACTCCCATTGCAGCAAATATTTAAAAAATCTCACATCTTGTAGCGCCCATTTTAGTTTAACGTGATTTCTCTTGTGTAGAACACCTTCAGTAACCACTTTCTATACAGACTTTTTTCTTCATTATTGTACTCACGCTATGTATGTTTTTACTGTCGTGAAATTTGCATAAAAACAACCATTAAATATGACGCAAAATTAGAAAACTTTTTGAATAACGAGCACAACTATGTAATAAAACAATTGCCCATGAATTGTGCACGTATATTTAGCTAAACTGGCAAGCATTATTTATTAACTTGTGACGAATTAATGTGAAAAGTAATTTGACTCACCTGATATGGAAAATCTGTTATTGATGCAACGTTACCACCAACAATTCTTCCATCAAGCACAGGTTTTGCCACTCCATTTGGTTTCACTAGAGAAAAATAAATAATTTAGAAAACACTCCTGGTAATTCTGTAATAGATTTTACTACAAGAGGTTGTAAGTGAAATGATATCATTTGCTATTCTTTCTTTGTTACCAGATGTTCGTTCACAATACTCGGTTGAGTCTTAGCGGCAGATGTCTGACCTATATACAGGCTTGTGGAAAGGGCGGGAAAGCTCGTGTGTACTGGTTACCGGACATACATCAAGAACGGCAGCTACCAACCCTCTGTTGTAGGCGTATTTTCGCGGCAGTAGGCTGGTAACAAGTGTTTGCAGTGGAACACTTGCATTTATAAGCAAACGCGAAAATGATTTTTTTTTTTTTTTTACCGAAATTGCCCGAGTCGGTCGAGAATTTCAAACTTTATTTTTGAATTATTTTTTTACATGCTAATCTAAAAATAGCGCGCTGCGACGTAAACTACTTTACATTTACGCTGTAAGTTACAAATCCAGGTCTGCCTGTGCAATATACACAAACAGTAAACACCGAACAACAGCATTTCCCTGTAAACTAAACTTGTAACCTACCTCGCTACTCAGGCTAAAGGGCATAGGGCTCAAGGGCAAGTGATCAAGGGAATAGGGCATAAAAGAATGTTGATCAAGGCCAGTTCGCACCGAAAAAAATAGCAGCAACAATGTTAATTACAAAATGTTGGTTATAGAAATGTTACCGAAAATTTTTAATCAACGATACACTATTTTATAGCAATGTTAATAGCAAATGTACTAAAAACATTGCTGAAACCCCCAATGTTACAACAAAGAAATAAGAATGATGAATGGACATTAATAACAATGCTGATGACAAAAATGGATCCAACAATTACTGATAACATTGCTAACAACTTTTTTTTTTACCAATATTCCTTGATCTAGACCGCCCTAAAATGACAGCGTTGGTCATAAAACCATTAACCTATTTGTATTTCTAAACGTTTACATATTTTGTTGATTGCAAATGTTTTTGACAAAATGTTAACAGCAAACTTTGTTAACATTTATTTGTAAATATTAACAAAGTTAATAACAGACTGTTGGCAACGTTATTGATAACATGATGTTGCCAGCAATTCTAAATAGATTTTTACATTTGTTAATATCTTTGTTGAAAACACGTGCTATTAGCTACGTTATTGCCGGTGTAAACTGGGCTTAACAAAATGTCACTAGCATTTTTGTCATCAACACTGTCATTAACGTCCGCTTAATGTGCATTTTGTAACTAAAATTGTTGCACATTTTCCGCCGCCGCCGCCGCCGCTTATCACTGGGGACAGGCCTCAGTGCGAGGGTAACATTGCTGACACCCAAGCCCTACACTGTCTTAGGGATTCCAGGAAGCTTATCAGGCCTCCCTGTACTCCCTCTTGTCAGGTAGCCTAGCTAGGAAAAGGGCTTCCTGCAGTGGCACTACTAAGCCGAGGCAACACTCGTCCACCCCTCCTGGTTCGGTAATGGCAGTTTTATGGCGGATTTGTTGGCAGTTTTACCTGGCTCTCGTCGGACCAACCAAGACAGTATGACACGGCATCCAGCTCAGCAAGACCTTCTGGAGGACCCTCTGCTTCGGCTAATCTTAGGGTAAGCAACTCTGGGCTTGTTCGCTCGTAACCGGCACCATCTAAGTATTTACACCCCTGTACCGACCGGCTGCGACCTACCCAGTGCGCTTCATGGTTCTAGCACGTTTTGGTGCTCTCCTGAGCCCCGGTGTCTGCAGCACACATCCGCGTGCAGGGTTGTCTAGTTCACGAGATTCTGCAGTGCAATCGTGCAGCATGCTCAAGCCCCTCAGGTCTGTCCGCCCATGAGGAGGGCTGTTGCCCCTTTCTGGATTTTGTCTCCAAGGGTCCCTCGACAGCCCACAAGAGCGCCCGCCTTTTGTTGTTATTTTGCAGCTGTTTTTGTTAAGTTTCCAAATTTGCCCGTTTTTTTTTATGTGGAGGTGAGTCGGTGACTGGAATGAGGCTGATTATCTGGTCATCTTGGTGGTGGGTGGTGATTGAAATGATGTGGTTCTGTAATTTAAAGTTTGGTTGGTTTTTATCCCTGTTTCTGCATTTTTTCTCTTTCTGCCTTGCTTCGTATTTTATTATTATTATTTTTAACAGATGTACCGTAATGCGAGAAACATATCGACCATTATGTTATGTAGGCTATGTATTGTTCTGAGTTTTTAAATTAAAATATAACAGAAGCTCAGAAATACACTCAAGTGTATGGGTGATCAGAAACAAACGCACAATAATCTCACCTCGCGAATCCTGGACTAAATGGGAGACGAAAATGTAAGTGTGGCAACATGTTGTACGGCAAATATTATACGCACAATATGGCAACATAGCATTGTAGTCAGTCCCCTCTTGCGCTCCATGTACATCTTACTACTACTATTCTGACCTGTATATTATAGGTACAGGTTAAAATCCCGAGCAGTCTAAACACGATCCTACATTTACTTGTAACATACATAAAATAATGCCTGGGCGTGGAGCGCTAGAGACTTTCTCCGAGCAGCGTTGCCACATTGTGGACGTAAATTACCGTACATCATTTTGTCACGTACATCTTCATCTCAGGATTCGCGTGGTGTTCTTATAACGCGTTTGTTTCTGGACGTACTGAATATTAGGCGCATCACATTGCAGGAATGAATCCGTTAACCTACCTTTGTGAATTGTATTCTGAAGTGTGTGCGCGTTTAACGTTTCACCAACCTTTCGAACATAATACATTTAGGTGTTTCAGACATTGGTTGACTTGCACTGAGGGGAAAAAAGTGTTTTCGTTTTTTAACCTCGAGTGTTTCCTCTGGTATGTCTTTATAGTGATCGTTGCCCGGCGCCACAACTGATTAGATCTCGTCACTCCACAACATAATCAGAACACAACAACCAACTGGAACTTCGTATACCGTCAATCGGGGTTACTTTCTGACAGCAGGTGTTACTTTGTGCCACTCAAAATATTTGGTTTTTGTGTCATTTGAGTAAAAAATAATTAAATATAATAGAGTATTACTAACTATATATTCAAATCATCCGTTTAGAAATAAAATTCTTATGCTAAACAACTACCAAATCAATACTTTGAATGCCACAAGTTACCCAGATTTGGCACAAATTAGCCCCGATTGACGCTAACTACATACTATATCTGTGGCAGTTTTCTTCTCCCTGGCGAGTGCCGCTACTCACTACACACATGACAACAAATTACAACAGGCGGGTGCAACATACCTGGGTCTGCGTGTGTGAACGCGAGGATGAGCAGTAAGAAAATGCCCGACATGTCTGCACTGCAATATTCCTCTACTGCTACAGGAAAGTAAAGATGTGTCGGCGACGATGGTGCAATTATATGTCACACTTGTTTTTTACGTAGATAAGTACACCATCTGATTAATGAGGAAGATAAATCAGATAACAAGCCAATCAGTTCTTCACACACACTCGAACAAAACTTTTTTTCAGAAGTTGTATAGATAAGCACTGCAATAGCACCTTAGTAGAGATAACATGTAGGTTCAGGACTTGATGAACACAGTTGTTTACGGCAGTGTTACAGTTATTCTAAGCGTAACGCCACAGGCACAGATACAGTGATCAATTTTAGAAAGATTTTATATTTCTATATAAAAATGTGGAACCAACATTATTTATACGTACACACTACCCCATGCTCACTTTTCTTACTGACTCTACACACACTGTTAAGTAAAGAGTAACACAAATTTGGAAACAATTCAAATACAATTAGTGTGGAGAAACTAAATAATAAATATCGTATAGGGAGGGTACCCGAGGGCAGGGCATCGTACCCCGAGTGCAGATTTTTAACTGGACGCCTTTAGTAGGTATATGCATGTGTGTGTTCAGCATCACTGCCGCGTGTACGACGTATAACGCCCTCCTGTACCTGAACCCTGAGGTATAACAGGGACAACTTACTCAGGTCCTCATACCGGGGGAAATGCCACTTTCCCCTCTCAGTCCCACACAGTCAGGGCTCACCAAGTGACGGAATGAGAGAGGCGAGGGAAACGGGAGATCCCCTAGAAAACCCGCCGGCCAACGGCAATATCCACCATATGCGGAAAATCCTGGCTTAACCAGCCGGGGATCGAACCCGGATCGCCTTGGCGGGAGCCGAGCGATCTGACCACTTTTTTTTGTAGTATTGGACAATTCCCCAGTTTTTGTTGACTTCGTAGTTCGAAAGTTGTACGACGACTTTATGTAATTAGTCAGACGAACATAAACACCTAGTCCTGAACCCCGAGGAGGTGAATTTAAATATCACCTCCCCAGCCAGGAGTTGAACCCGGGACCCTTGGTACCGCAGCCAGGAGTGCTAGCCACTGCTGAGCCAACCGGCCGGGACCACTCGGACATCGCGTGGAGTGAAAGCCTCTGTTGTTCCGTTCCTATTCTCTTGTGCGTTAACAAGGAGAGAGATTGCGGGGGAATTTGTCCACAATGAAGTGCAATTTATAGTTACTATTTATAACTTTTCACTTTACTATATGAACAGGTTATACCAAGATTATGCGATGCCGTGGTAGGCGTAGTGGCTAGACCACTTGCCTCCCACCAATGTAATCGGGTTCGATTCCCAGCGTGGTCGGTCCCAGGATGTTCGCAAGTGGGAATCGTGCAGGACGATGTTGCTGGTCGGCAGGTTTTCTCGGGCATCTCCTGTTTCCTCCGCTCCTTCATTCTGGCACTGCCCCATATATCATGTCACCCCTCACCAGCACTAAAGCCCTACATATTAAGTGCTGACCAATATCTCTCTTCACCAAGCGTTTGATTGAATGATGAGAAACTGAATAATTTTTTCTCGAAGTCACTGCAAATCCATTGGATAGCAGCACACTGACGACGATGAATCCTGACGAATAAAGACGCAATAAAAATTACTATTCTATGTGTTCAAATAATGTTAATTTTGAAGTGGCAGAAAATTGAAATCATGTGTTTGCCACTTACATTGCACAATTTCTCGCTTTTTAGATTTCTGAGCCGCAGGTATGGCCAGAAAACTCGTCTTCCGCCATGACGATCAGTGTTGAATCCAGGCAGGGTCATTCTAACGTATGTACGTAGGATGTGGATGCATGGGACGTAACCCGGCAGTTTTTGTTGGAACTTGCACCTCCACTCTCACTTTTAAGTTCATTTTCTGAGCCAGCTGGACTACAGGAGTTCCTCTCGGGTAGAATGCCAGCCTATCTAATGTATGGTGGCCCCGAGTGGGGTGAGATGCACCAACTGTACTCTCGTTTATGTACCATTGCTCCACAGGAACAACAAACACAGCCAGTCTAGGAATTTTACAGCATGTTCACAACTGCCTTCAAAATGTTTGCATCATACCACATAAATGTATATATTTACCAATATGCTGGAAGTTTTATCCTTCCTTATCACAAGGTCTAAATGAGATAGCACAGAAGTAAAACACTGAACTCACATTCAGTGAGAACAGGAGCTAGGTTCTTGATCCGACCATCCAGATCTTAGCCTCCTGAGAAAACTCCAGATGATTTCAGGGATGGTTTTTCTTACTTCAGGACACGGCCGTTTCCATTTATGTTCCTGGCTGAGACACTGGTTCCGTTCTCTAATGGACTCGATGTCGATGAATTGTTCAGACCTAGCTTCTCTAACAAAATGTGAGGACGATGATGATATCAGTTCTGGCCTCAAGTTACTCAACAAGAAGTGCAAATTGTGTGATGTCCAGACCAGACTTAAATAATCTAACTTCGATTCTCCTTAAAGACGATGCAACACTATTTTGCAGGAAATTGTGCTACCCTATTATAGTTTAACAACAATAAAAATCACTTTTATAGAGGTGTCACACCAAGATGGCATAATAAATATCGAGGATTCGAATTTTCTACTGAAAATTGCCTCACCGCTGCAGGTCTAAGCTCGAGGTTTTCGACGAATCTTTACATGCCTATGGGCGGTGGAAAAGAGACATTATTTTGTAGACGAGATCGCGCCTGTTGGATATTGCCAAATTTTCATTTATTTGTGTGGATACACAAGTGAGGTTACAGTTAATCCTCAACAGATTCACTTGCCACTGAAGCAGTTCCAGTGAGAAAATCCGAGAGTTAGTGGTTTTGACGCTGTATGCTCGGCTCTTCCAATACATCTTCGCAGAGATTGAAGTTGCGACGGTGGCAATGTGGCATCATGGCATTTGGTAATACTTCCCAGTTGAACATCGCGGAACCTGATACTTGGGCTCAATATAGGGCCAGGGATAGGTGAATTGGCGTTAGCCTTATTAACCTCGTTGATTACACCTAAGGAGTTAGTTGATGTCAGTTACGAAGAATTAGTAAAAGGATTGGCTAGCCATTTCGATCCCAAGAAGAATGAGACTGCAGCATGTTTCGTTTTCACGAATCGTAACAGAATACCAAAACTATTGCGAAGTTTGTTGTAGAATTGAAATGGCTGTCAAGAGGATGCAATTTTCAAGAACTGGAGAAATTATTATTAATATGCATTGTGTGTGGAGTTAAGTATGAGAGACTTCAACATCAGGGAAATCTCATGAATTTGAAGTAGACTCGGGCGTTGCATTAATTATTATAAACCATGATGTATTTATGAATCTCTGGCCTAACATGAAAAACAGGCCTGTTTTGCAACCTAGTAACGTTCTAATACGGCGCGGGATAGGCCAGGGTCGGTTCTGGGGAACCAAAGGATGTGCCCGACGTGAGTTACCTGGGATTGACGTCTGGTGTGGGTCGACGGCCTGTTGGCCCTGTAACCTGGCCCTCCTGCCATTGGTTGGAGTTGGAAGTCCTCATGATTTGCTTGCATGCTAACCTGGCACGCACTGCTCCCGACGACTCTCGCTGCTATCGCTCCTTAGGGTGTGGAAGAAAATAAAGTCATTGTTGCCTTTTGAAGAAAACACTGACGTGATTTGAAACCAGCATGATGGTTTATTATCTTGAAACACCCTCGAGAAGTGCCCGCATTGACCACATGTAAATATTCGCTCGGAGCGAACAAGTAAAGCTGTGAATGCATCATCGGCCAACAATGGAATTATATGAAAAGTTATGAGGGAGGCTCAAATACCACTGCTCTAACGTGCGTCGATCCCTGAAGCCATGAAGATACAAAAGATGTTCTGGTAGACTAGATTAAACTATTGTAAACTAAAAGATTACGTCACTAAATATGAGGGACCTCAGGGAGACGGGTGCGCACTCCGCGCGCACGACCTACTTCCTCGCTGACGTGACGAAGACTAACTCAATATGGTGTCGGGCGGGGACTCGGAAGCCCGCGTTCCCGTCAGACATAGTGGTTATGCTCTTACATTCTAATTTAAACACAAAATGCAAAACATTAAAGTTATGAAATAGTAAAGAGATAAATTTAAGAATGTTTCTGCCCATTATACATAAACTGCCAGTCCTTTTTAGGGCAATCTCCGAAAGCATTGTTACTATAAAATACGTAATAAATTCAAAAATAAAATACATAATGAGATTCTGCTTGAATTAAGAGGAATCATACATCAAAATTGCTCTTAAGGAGCATGTAAAAGTTAAGAACACAAAAAATAAATTAAAAACACTCTTGATAGCTTTCCTAAGCATCCTTGCCGCCATGATGAATTTAGCAACTGGAATAATATTCAAAGTGTTCAAAACGTTTTCAAAAGGAGTACTGTAGCAAAAACACTTAAATTCTGCAGTGTCTTCTGGTATGTTTTCTGATTAACGAAAGTCTCTATTTACACAATGCCTGTTTTAGCTTGGCACCTGATGTGCGTCGTGGCACGTAGCGCCCCGATGCCACAAACGTAATCACATGGTCTAGGACAGTTCTAGATTATTTTGCTGTGCTAGCAAATACGTTGCGGGCCCTGAAACGAATTTGGCTAGCCCAACTGCTACATTGTAGACCGTAATGTACCTCCTTCATAGAGGGGGACGTTGGTGTTGAGTCTCCACTGATGAAGCACAGTGCCTATGTCCTGCTGTAGCGGTGTTGGGGAGGGGAGAGAACACGTGGCCAGGACACGGCCATAGCAGCCCAAAAGGGACGGCGGCAGTACGGGCTTCCATGGCACACGTCAGTTCGTTTAGCTTTGTGTGGAGAAAAGTGTGTACCAGTGCATGGGAAAGTTTCTGCAAAGGTTAATTTCAAAGGCAAATGTTTTGTTCAGAATTTAATTGTAGCAGATTCTGGTGGAAGCTTGCTAGGCAAAAAAAGTTTGAAGATCTTGGAATATATATACAAGGAATCGGCCTGCAGCTCCTGGCATATTTCAGTATTTTATGGAGCAATTATTTCCGGTGCTTCAGGGCGTTGCTGTTTCTTTGGATGGCATTGTGATTGCAGGATCCAGTAGCCAGGAACATGATGCCAGACTAAAAGCAGTTTTGCATAGAACAATGTAAGAGGAAATGACCTTAAATAAAAATGTCACTTTGGAGTGCCACAAGTGACTTATCTTGGATTTATTGTGAACAAGGATGGAATTCAGCCAGACAGTGAAAAAGTCCGTGCTATTCATGAAGCACCCGAGCCAAGAAATAATACTGAATTAAAGGATTTTCTTGGCCTTTTGAATTGTTACGAAAGTTTTTACGTAGGAAAGTAAGTTGCAGAGCCACTGCACAGACTTCTGGAGGGTGATACTACACTGAGTTTTGGACTTACGGAGAGAGCAGCATACAAGAACTGTTGCAGACAACAGTTTAAGCTCATTATGATGAAGATAAACCACTAATACTAACATGTGATGCAAACCCATATAGGTTGCGGGCAGTGTTAACAGTGAAGGAGATAAATGGGTTGGAACGGCCTATAGCATTTGCCTCCAGGACTCAGTCTACCACAGAACCTAACTATGGACAGTTCGATAAGGAAGGTCTTGCACTGGTATATGGAGTGAACAAATGTCAAAAATGTCTATTAGGGTGGACATTCACAATATTTTCTGATCACAAGCCATTGTTGGTGGTGTTTGATCAGGACAAGCCCATATATACTATGTTATCACTTCATATGATACGGTGGCGACTGTTCCTCTGCTCATTCTCCCATACTCTCAAGTACAAACCTGGGGAGCGATTAGGACATGCTGACACATTAAGCAGGCTGCCTTTGCCCGAGACAGTGGAAGACCCTCCGCATCTGGCTTCCTGGAATCTGAGGATGCATACAATGCCACTGACATTGTCGCAGCCACAGATGATGGTGATGTGCTCTAATCAGTAAAGATGTGGGTAGAAAATGGGCGAGTCAATCTTGAGAACTGTCAGATTATGCCAGAAGCTGAAAAATTTAAGGCACAGGTTAATGAGCTGTCATTATCCGTGGTTGTATCTTGTGGTCATTCCACAACGTTTGCAAAGGCCCATTCTTGAAGAACTTAATTTACATCACCCATGCATTGACATTGTAACGATGAAAGAATGAGCAATATGCTATTTTTGGTGGCCAGGTCTTGATACAGACACAGAGCAGATTGTAGGGGGATGCCAGTTATACCAGCAAACAAGGCATAGCAGACCAGCAATATGACATTCATTTTGTACAAGGCCTAGTCACAAAGAGCAAAGGTTGCATATAGACTTCTCAGGCCTATTACAGGGATGAAGCTTTCAGATCACTCAAAATGGCTAGAGATCATTCCAACACAATCAATAACTTCAGAAGTTGTAATATCAGTTCTGCAAAACATCTTTGCCACACATGAATTACCCGAGTGCATAGTTTCTGACAACGGCACTAACTTTACTTCTGAGGAATTTATGATGTTTTTACGGATGAATGGCATTCAACACATGCATACAGCTCCTTTCCATCCAGCCAGCAATGGTGTGGCAGATGAGTTCAAACTGCAAAGAATGCACTACAGTGGATGTCGAATCAAAATATTAACAGTGAACTACCTCGATACCTGATAATGCAAAGAAATACCCCCAGACTGACCACAGAAAAATCTCAGGCAGAGCTACTTTTGGTAGAAAATTACGAACAGAGTTTGACAACATGCACCCAAACCATAAGGCCCACAAACCACAGCACGTACAGAATTGCAGGAAGTTTCTTTCAAAGCAAATCGTGTGGGAACGGCGACAAGGTGTCCTGTCGAAGCCTGCAGTAGTGTTGACTGCGGAAGGACAAGTGTGCCACAAGATTTTGCAAGAGAACGGGGCGGTAGCAATGAAACACGTGGATCAGCTGCGGATCTGAAACAAGGATGCTGGCAAGTTGGATACATCTCGTTGCAAGCCAGTACCACTACCACAACCTGCAGTCCAAGCCGAAGCACGAGATGATCAACTTCATCCAACAGCTGAGAAAACTGTCAAAGAGGAAGATCAAGCTCCTTTTCTTGGATTTCCGAATTACAAGGACACAGAGGAGTTGCTACAACAATCAAGCACAAGACAGCTGCATGGTGCTTCATCCCCGATGCTGCATAGCTTTCGTCAGGCAGTGAAGGGACACGCAGTGGATATAAGATTTTGTGTAAAGTAGTGTTGCGTTACCATGGCCAAGTTATTTTTCTTCACTGTATGCTAGTTTTGTTTATGTTCAGTGTGTCCTCGGCTGTAGTGTAGGACCTGACATTAAGAGTTTTAGGGGGGACAAGTGTTGTAGGTATGTTTGTTTATGTACGGTCAAAGGATGTGGGATCTGGAAAGTTGGCAAGACAGTTTTCTTGCATTTTTTTTTTGTTAGAGTAATGGAGTCGTAGAATGAATTGTGCAAGAATTACATAGTGTAAAAAACGGAAAGTAAAGCAGTATGTACCAGTATCAAACACAATTCATATAATTTCATTACATTTACAGGTATGACTGCAAAATATTGTACGCATGGATATTTAACAAAATTATTTTTTTTTTGCTACAAGCAGGTGCATCATTTCAGCTATTTCTTGTTTGGGG
>PNEQ01024632.1:0-19731 GCA_003012365.1 Medauroidea extradentata | reverse complement strand
CCATCTATTGCCAATACAGAATAATTCATTTAGCCCAACACAGGAAATTCCAAACAAAAAAAAAAAGCGGTTGGCAACCCTACTGTCAACAAGTAGGACTCCCAATCACCACAGTACCCAGTGGCAGATACTTCACCTGCAACTAGCAGTGAGGGCAGTCTCCATGACCACAGAAGACATCTACCACAGACCTGGATACGGTTGAAAACTGGAAACCACAAGGAGTCTCCACAACAAAGAAAACTATATCTATGGGTTATTCGGAATAAAGTGAGAACTAAAGATTTAACCCTTGCAAAAAAATCACTAGTTGTTACTGCATATAAAGCAACAATAACAATAGTTACATTATTGCATGTATGGTTCGTAGTGAATCATTGCATGTAGTTCCGTGTATTTTCGTATTTGAATACAACATTAGCAGAAGAATATCAAATGCAATCGACCTCTCTGTATTAAATACACTTTATAATATTTATTTATGAACTTATTTTTACGTAATGTAGAATTTAATTTAATTACCACTTGCACAATGTGACACACCCGAACCATAGAACATCATATTCCGTTGGCACATGCCGCTAGTGTTCCGCTCACAAAGGTAGTTCGAAATTCCACCAACAGGTTACATCACAGTTAGGTCATCGCCGCTTCGCTTTGAAGTGAGTTGAGTCATTGTGTTTGTCTGTTGTTCAGAGATTATGGGTTATAGACCTCGCAGGTATTTATAACTAAGATTACTAATGAGTATCGTATATATTCAGCACCAGTGCATTTAATGAGTAGATATTATAGATAACATTTATCGGAGCAGTGTAATGTAAATGTAAACATCGTACAAGCCTATGTAAGTAAAACCATTGGGAATTTTTATGTTTACATTGGGTGGAAAGATACAAACTGGTGGAAAATAGAAATTAATCAGGACTTTTTAGAGTGCTCACTTTATTCTGAAACACCTATACCATAGACCAGGATATTAATGAGATGTGGAAGCCACAAGGATTCTCCCTAACCAAGAAACACATCTACCACAAACCCAGGTATGGTTGAGATCTGAAAGTAGCAATAGTCTCCATTACCGAGGAAGACACCTACCACAGACCTGGGTATGGTTGATATCTGGAAGCTACAGACAACTATGAGTACCTGTGCTATGTACAGGATCCAGGCAGGGGATTACTGCTTGGTTGTTCCTCACTGTTTACATCCACTTTAAGAGGTTTCTAATAATGACCAAAATTCACCTTCACGAAGTTTATTTAGCAGGAACAAAACCGCAAAATACTTTTAACTATGACATAGCTAAGAACGACTAGCAACAACTGCATTTAAATTTATATAAATTTCAAAACATAATGAGAATCAGTAATTATTAATGCATAAATACGTATGTCACAATACAATTTTTATGGAAAACAACAAATGAGATCTGTTTTGTAACATTATACTATCACATTTGGCATTAGCTCGCCGAGTATTACAAAATAGGTATAATAAACAGGAATTTATAAAAACCAAACAACATTAATTGATACATATATGCCACACAAGTCTATCGAACAAACTGATTGTTGCAAATGAATGAAGCAAATTCTTTATCTTTATCAAAACTTTCAATCCAAGTTCTATATTTGCTCAGATCTTGTAAAACATTTCATACAAAGAAGCAAATAATTTACAGTAAGTACTACTACAAAAATTTATAAAAAAATCTTTGGTTTAAGCATATTTTTTTTTAATGCCTGGTCATTAACAATTACTATAAATGAAACAATCAGGCTATCTTTATCACCAGTCTCTTTAAGAATTATGTTATGTGTAGTGTTTCACATACTATTGCTCATTAGAATAAAAATGTAACATTGCTAAATTTATCACTGATTACATACTAATTTAATTCTTTGTAAATCAAATGGTCCGTGTAACAGGCTATTGCCAATATCTTGCACATAAATTCTAGTTAAAATATCTTTCACACTAAGAAAAATAAGTTTGCAGATTCTTTACTATGACAGAAATTTAACAATGAGAAAACATCTATAGGAACCAATTACATGATCACAACTTGATACAACTAAAACAATATTGAATGTTCACAGCTAACACTTCTAATTTACAGTCTATAGCTTAAATAACTATTTAACATTACATTTAGAAAACTTAATACAGGTAAGCAATGTATGTTCCCTTGCATTTCAAAGTCCTCTGAACTGTCACGTTCTATGCAACCATTGTTGCAAAAATAAAACTTTTCAGTTTCCATATCACTGCTGTTTTCCTGTCCTTGTCTCACTGTAACATTATTGTGATTGTGTTTTATGATAAACTTATTTACTGTCACTGTACATGCACGGTAAGCATTTTCATGGACACAAGACAGATGGCAGCTACAATACAGGAAAACTGTCGAGTTGACAGGCACAGGCTACAGAACTTGGAGGAAATAATTTTAGAAGAACAAAATATAGTATTAATTCACGTAATCGCCGCATGTTTTTGAAAAAACTTTAGGCCCAAAAATGGGGTGCGGCCATTACCCTAAATCTTTTTGGTGTAAAATATAACTTAAATGTACACTTTTTTCAATATTTGCTCGTCCATAGCGTGACCACTTCTCCAAAAATTAAGAAAAAGATTTCAGGGGTGCATAGTAAACATGGAATAAATGAGACTATAATAAAATCTTGCTAATCCATTCATGTGCGTCCCTAAGTGAAACTCGTTCAAAATGATCCCGCATAAGACATTTACATTTTACGGTCCAATACATGTATGCTATTATTTCCCATGAATCCTGTGTAAGTAGTTTCAAAACAAATCAGTTTCACGCTTAAAACATCACGAATTCTCCAGACGCTGCTACGTTATCAACAGCGCATCAACCAGCGAGTGTGACTCATCGATCGTATATGGCGTCTGAAAATTCATTCAGGGTGCGGGTCATACATGGTACTGGTGTATCAAGATGTATTTGATGTTATCATTGTTGAATACGACCAGTCATTAGGAAGCAAGAAAATGACAAAAGATTACTGCAGGGGATACAAATTCTACTGTCCCTATTGATGTAAGGGCCATTTCGCTTATTGTGGCTGTCTAAATGTGCAAGTTCACATGAAAATGCTCACTACCTAGATATCTAATACCGTATATACTCGTGTATAATGCGCCATTGTGTATAGTGTGTACCACGATTTTAGGAACAAGGACCAGGGAAAAAAATTTTAAGTGCCTTGCTAGTACGTAAAAAAAATCACAGGAGTACAAGAAGGGAAGCAGCACGAGGAAGGCTACGATGGATGGGTCAAGGGGGAGGGAAGAAACAGACGTGGCTGGCAACAAAGAGAATAGAGAGAGGGAAGATAACATACACACTGCTAGAGAGTGACGGCTCGGAGAGGGTGGAGGAGAGCCATGGGGGTGGAACTTGCCCCTCCCTCCACCCCCGCTATCTATAAATAGCCTGCCGAGGTCACTCGCTGCTACCTGCCAGCCTGCGTGCATGTGTGTGTGTGTGTGTGTACCTGTCTGCCTGCAAGCACAACACTCCCTCCCTCCCTCGGCCAGCCGCTCCAACAAGTATGTCCCGGAGAGAGATAACGATTAAGTGCAAGGACAGCTGCAAGCTTAGCCTTTTTATTTGACACTTCTCTCCAGAAAAAATACGACGTCGTCCTTTTTCTTTCTTTCTTTCCCCACGGAACGATCCCTGATCATGAAACTTACGCCAGCCACATTCGAACTTTCGATTCTGCCACTTCAAATTGCTGAGCAGCATATTTTGTAACCTAACAGTTTAAACCTGCCTGTGTAAAAGCTAGTTAACTTCTAGCCATCAGACAAGTTTTAAACCAGCGTATTAATTTAAACATTGAGTAACATTTTGAACAGGAACGTGGATAAGGACAAATAAAAAAAATTAGGGATTTAGCACAGCGACGGTTAATGCAAAGCAGCCAACAAGGAGGAAGAGAGGGAGAAACGGGATGGAGGAACGGAACATTCTCTCTCTTTCTCCCACTCTGTCACCCGTCAGCCCGTCCGTTTACGACTACAACTCCGCCTTCTTCTCCCCCATCCCACACCACCGCACAGTCTTTTTTCTCCATCAATATTTTTTTCTACTTTCCGTATATAGTGCGCACCCCTGAATTTTTATCAGTTGTTTTGTAATAAAAGTGTGCTCTATACACGAGTAAATACGGTATAAATACTGTTAACTGTACCAACATTTTTAGAAGCACCAACAAGTTTAATGAAGAGTGAAGGTTAGCTCAATATGGTTGCTGCCATCCATTGTTTAGTATGTATTAGCACAAGTTTAAAGTTTACTACGAACATAGTGATACACTTGCAGCCTCGGCAAGTTTTCTTAATTTCATGGCCCTCCAGTTACATGTTCTAAATAATAAACAACTGTAATGACAAAGATTTTCACGCAGAACGCATGAATGTGAGTCAGGTTAAAAACCCTAGAGAGCCTGGAATGTATGAACAGTAGCCTAAGTAGTTATGGGGCAGCTCACAATTATCTAAACCAACTCATCAGCGTGAGTTCTAATATGAGCTGCAAGGTAATTCTTAAGTGTAAAAGTCTTCCCGCACTGCTCACAAGTATGTGGCTGTTCTGTGGAATGTGTCTTCATGTGGTCCAGATAGTAACATTTGCGTGCAAAGTTTTTGTCGCAGAGGTCGCAGTAAAAAGGTCGCTCGCCAGTGTGTCTCCGGATGTGTTCGACGAGGTAACTTTTGCGAGCGTACGAACACCCGCACTCCTCACAAGTGAACGGCCGCGTCCCTTTGTGTGACCTGATGTGCTCCAAGAGGTGGCTCTTCAGCACGAATGTTTTGCCACACTGCTCACAGCTGTGTGGTCGCTCCCCGCTGTGTATCCGGCTGTGATCATTCAGGTGACTCTTGTGGGTGAAGGACCTGGTACACTTGTCGCACCGATACGGTCGCTCTCCGGTGTGCGTCCTCATGTGGATGACGAGGTCACTCTTCTTGTTGCAAACTTTGCTGCACAGTCCGCACGTGTGAGGGTTCCTGCCGCGGTGCATGCGCATGTGCGCAGCGTACTCGCTCCCGACAGCGAAGGACTTGCCGCACTGATCGCAGTGCCGGATACCAGTGTGCGATTTCATGTGCGTCTTCAGGACGCTCTTCAGCAAGAACGACTTTCCGCACGTCTTGCAGGAGTAAGGTCGCTCACCGGTGTGGGTCCTCATGTGGTCAACGAGGTGGCTCTTGATGACGAAGGATCTGGCGCACACGTCGCAGCAGTGCCTGCGCTCACCCGAGTGCAGCCTCTCGTGAGCAACGAGATAGCTCTTGGCCGCAAACGACTTCCCACACTGTTGGCACTTGAACGGCCGCTCGTGGGTGTGCGTCCTCATGTGACTCCTCAGGTAGCTCTTCAGGGTGAAGGACTTGCCGCACATTTCACAGCAATGCTTTCGTCCGCCGGCATGCTGCTTCACGTGAGCCGAGTACGTGGCACCATCCTCGAAGGACTTGTCACAAGTGCTGCAGAAATAATCTGTTTCATGGCAATGAGACTTGATGTGTCGAGCAAGCAGGTCGTCGCTAGGAAACCAAGTGCCACATTCGTTGCAGCGACTAGGGACGAGTATGTCATCTGACGTGAACTGTTCCTGGTGATTCGAGCTGTCCGGGTCTGCAGACTCATTACTCTCGCAGTTTAACAGCTCCTGAGGATCTGCGCGACTGCTTTCTTCAAGACCACTAGACATACTTACATTGCTTCCAACAGCAATGTCACCGCCATCCTTTCCCTAAAAAATTGTTCCAATAATTTGAAAACACATACTACAATAAAAATACTGTGCACTTAAAAGTGTAACACATCACAAATTCCTACCATCCTGAAGGATAATAACATTTTCTTTTTTGACCTCTGCAATTCACAGAGAAAAGAAAAAACCCATATACCTTGGAACAAAACAAAGTATTTTTTTTACTAAACCACAGCATCAATTTATAAAAACCATGTAGGTTTTAACACCATTCTTAATATAAATAGTGGGCCTATCACTGGCCCTACCAGCTGCCATTGTACGTAATAACTCTATCACCTACTGTTGAACTGAAACAATGAGATCAAGGCAACCACAGTGGTAATACAACATGCAATTTTTTCAAATTTAATATGTATACACTGCAGTTTTATTTTACATACCAATATTTATAAGGATGAGAATTTGTATGCATTGTTAAATTCTTAAGCTGTGGCAGGACTCAAAATAAATAATGCATATTAACCAGGAAACTTCTAAAGGATGTTCAAGTGGCAAAAAAATCATGATTTTATATTTGTATGGAATAGTGTCAGTTTTATGTATCTTACTACATTTTCCTCTCACAAAAAAAAAAAATTAGCTCAGCCAGTTCTTCTATAATGTAATTTCAAAGTCAAAATTTGCATGTTTTTACTTTATACAAACCACGATAACCAATAAACATAATGAAATAAAATAATTCACATTGAAATTACATGTCACAGTCTACCACTTGAATTACAGTAACACTCTGTTAAGAAGTTTCTGAAGGGACTGAAATATTTTAATTTATTAACAGGGAGAAACTTCTTAAAAGGGTAAATTTACTATTGTAGTAATGGAAGTGGTAAATATAATTCAAACTTATTATAGGAGAAAATTTTTAAAGTGGGAACTTCTTAACCGAGTTTTACTGTATATAATAAACCCATTACAAAATGCTTTTGAATAAAAAAAAATTCTGAAATTTGCATTATTTTGCTACTTTAAGCAGTTTTTTAAATAAAAAATATTTTGTAACGAGTTGTCATAAACTTCAAGCCGTAGACTGTGTGCGACATGCAGTTCCATTATGTTTATTGGGTTTTGCAGTTTACATGAAGTAGAACCATGCAAATTTTGACTTTGAAATGCTGTTATGGAAAAACTGGCCAAGCTAAATTTTTTTAATAGTAGAAATATGTACCGGAGACCTACCAAAAACTAACCTATTTCATACAAATATAAAATTATAATTTTTCAACACTTTGTACTGGGTACACTACCCCTCCTAAACCCTTGGTAATTGTTGCTCCGGCTAGCTCAACTTCGAATGCTCAAATTTGCTCGGGCGGGGTCCGATAGTAGGGATGAGATTATTTAAAAATAATAAAAACTGTTCTTGGCGACATTGTTTACTTCAAATTTGACTTTTAAAAAAATCTTAATTTAGACCATGTCATCGGTCGGCGGGCCCACGTGGTTTACAACACCATCATATTGTGATTCTCATTTTACAAAGTCCCTCAACCAGCATAGCACTGCTCGAAGCTGCCACTCGGCTTGTAATTTTCTAATAGACTTGACGATCACAGTTCGGCAGAAAAAAAAATTACCACGACCTTAACTTCAATCATCATTCGGCCTCCTAGTGGCCATTTTCTCCAAACACAACTAACTCGTAGCGAGTCTTGAGGCAGAAGAGAGCAACCAGCTCGCGATCTTGTGGCCACATCATCCAGCAGTGCCATCTGGCGGATCTACTTGCCAACCACTGTCTTTTACACTTTCACATTGTATTGTATGTATTAGAATTATTGATGGAGAAAAACGTGTGATTCAGAACTTAAAAAAAAAAATTCTGTTCTATCAAATTACGGATATAAATAAATATTTTAAAATACCAGGCTAGCTCAACATTTTGCGGAATGATACATAAATTTTGCCTGTAACAAACATTAAAAAAAAACCTTTCTGCTGTAGTAAAATAAATATAAGTTCAAATTTGTTCTGAACACTCTCCTAGGTTAGGCTGACTAAAACTTATTTTGTCAAATATATAAATTCAGACAAACTGTGACTAACCTAACCTTTTGATAGTTATGGCCCACCGCCTTGACCCATTATTACACTTTTAAAATAACAATATTAACATTTTTTTTACAATTTTCAGCATTCTTAACTTTTGTTATATTTATTTATTTTCCAAGTTCCAAGTATGAGCTTGCAGAGGGCCACACACAAAACCTCAAGTTCATACTATATTTTATTTAACGTATTTCTTGATATTGGCACACGCAAACTTATATTTATGGTATTGGGTTCACCTGGTGACATTGCCGTGGTACACAAGGAGTAAAAGGGAGAAATATCTTGATGTTGGGCCACTTGCACTGCCCCATGGCACATACCCCCCATGTATCACACAATGCTTACCTGGGCCACAATGCTCTCATCATATCAGCAAGCATGCAATCGTCAAGGTGACTAAATAATTTGCACCCACCAAACGTGGTAGCACAACTCTTAGAAAAAAAATGCATTAAGTTTAATAAAAAAATTATACTGTCTGAAATAAATGTGGCTGGGTGCATCACAACTTATACCCTTTAAGGCCAAGCCTGGCAGTTTACAATGATTTCAATATTATAATTTAAGAAACAACTAATTAATTGTTTTGACACTAATTTATATTTACTAATACATACTGTAATTTTCGTGTAAAAATAAACTCTATAGAGTAGTTTTACATGCTTGTGTCCAAAATATCAAGCATTTTGTTACAATAAGCCAAAATTAATTAAAATATTATTAATATGTGACTCGTGTATTATTTTGCAAAAAGCGTACATTCATATGTGCATTGTATGGTTACACATAGTTTGAAATTCTTCCAAATCAAATGAGTTCACTGACAGAAATGTGAAACAGCTACAGAGGATGGCTTTAGAATGATTAAAAAACACATGTGCAAACAGACAAGAAACAATATCAGTCAACAGGAGAGGAAAGTTTCTTACATAGTAAGTAACATACATCACAGCTGCTCACTTGTAAGATAACATATAACTAGTATGTACAGCAACTTCAGAGATTCAGTAACATAAAAATTTACCTGACATTATAGAAAGTCAAGTTTTACAAACTAAGGTTTGGACAGTGAGGTTTAAGTGCTGTATAATTTGCAGAAGTCAAGTTTAGTCGCTGAGGAAAACTTGATTTTGTAATTGTTTTGTACAGAAAGTTAGGTTACAGAAGTAAATATGGTGTGGCAAAATAATGACGATATTAGTTAAGTTTTAACAAGTTAGTAAATATTCATTTTGAATATGTCAATAAAAGAGTAGTATGTTTTCTTAAAATATTCCACTAATTAATGCATAGTTTTTAGTTTTCTGCGATATTTTGACTTATCTTATTTTGCCACCATTTTTAACTACGGTAATGAAAGATGAGTTTCCCAAAATCAGTTTGACCTTATAAGTGACTTGGGGTTGGAAGAGTAAGATGTTAATTAATTTGTTACAATTATGTGTGAGAGGTCCTTTTTATTATGAATTTAAGGCTACATTTAGTCCTCTGCCTAAATTTTTAATCATTAATATCACAACTAAATTTTTTTTCCCTTTTTTTTAAGGGCATAGCCTACAACAATTTCAATCTTGTTATTTCTATATTTGTATCAGACAGGTTTTTTTTTATTTCAGACATAAATTGTGACTAAACTTTGCTTCCATAATTTTTGTGTAATGACTCGTAAACGTAAAATGTGCATTTTATGGTTATATGTACGACACCAAAACAAACTGGCAAAGAAAACTGGAAAAAATTACAGTGAATAAGGATTTTGTAGGCTACAAGGTCTCCTATATAAAAACAAAATATTTTTGTATTAAAAAAAATTACTGAAATTTGAAATAAAAATTTAAAAAATTCAAGAATTTATGAAGAAAAAAACTCTTATCTAATGAAATATTAATATTCCTATCAGCAGTATATTTGAAGTTGTTATATGAAACTGCATAAACAGCCTCTATTTTGCACCTTGAAATCAAAATTTTGTAGAGGGAGCACCACAGAACTTTCCCAATTTAAAGTGATAACCAGAACATCAGCCACGGTATGTACTTGTCTACCTCCTCCCAACCCCCCAAAGGTTAACTGCAGCACACACAAATGTTTCCACCCTGGCTCCGTGCCTACCTCACAAGCACTCAGAACCTCAATGTTTAACAACTCAACAAAATGACAAACCATCTGCACTTCTTACCTCACGCTGTTTTGTCTTCTCATCCACGCTATTACCATACTCGAGCGAAGACTGCAATATTTCCAGCTTTACTTCAACAATTTCTTCATGGCTCATGAAGTCTTCATCTTCACTCTTGGTAGCAGAACAACACATGCACATTCAGTACAAACAAAAGAGAATAAAAAAAAGTGGAGGCACAAACCATTTAGGACAAGTATAAAAGATGTTGAAGACATTCAAGTTTAACATTCCTCACTCAATTAAAAATTATCTTTACAAAATTTTACTCAGTTTTACTTGCATGTTACAGACAACATGAATTTCATAGGAAGCAGCAAAAACCCAAAATGTTACTATTTGTTAGATTTTATGTGAATTTACGTTTACATTAAAAATTTGTTTTCAAAATCTGGGAGTGTTTTATGGTTGAGTAGCTGATTGTGTGGTAAATAAGCAATACAAACGCCACTTTTAGACCCACAGACTATATATGTTTAATTAAACTTCTGATGCAAAAATTATTGATGTTAGTAAATAAAATATACAAGGCCTAAGTTATATACATAGCCTGGCAAACCTTAAACGTTTACAGTTTGTAAAGTGTATGACTAACTTTTACATTTCAGTTTTCCATCTCAACAACAAAGAACTAGAACACAGAATAACTGGGAATAAATTTTATAAGGGGTAAATATTTTACATCATTAGAAAGTAATTTCAATGGGTAATAAAAATAATTAATTTACTCCTCTTAATAGTATTTAGAATTTATCACTAGGGCCCGGTAGTTTTCACAAAAAGATTTTTGGCCCACTTTGTTTCAATATCTTACGTGCACACTAGCACCTCAACTTCATGATTATTGGCAGAGCGTTTTTGTGCTGAGTCATTATTTATTTGACTGTGCCAATCAGTACACGGATAACTATGATACATCACATCTGTTATTTGCGGGTTTAACCTCCAGACACTGGGTGTTACGGCATCCAATCACTGACCACAAAGACGAGACGCAGGTGCGCATGTAAGGTACTGAAACAAAGTGAGGCAAAAATATTTTCACGAAAACTACAGGGCCCTAATTATCAGTGCTGTAGCACATACATTGCAATATATTGAAAACATTCTTTAATTTCACTATTCTTTGATTAATTACCACAATCCTTAAAAAACCACAAAAAAAAAATCAAAGTTATGAATATGAATAAAAATCTATCCTCTCACCTCAGTGATATGTTCCGACAGTGGAGAACTTTGGGTGATAATGTCATGTTCTGAACTCCACTGAGATTCCGGTTCAAGGAAGGATGGTTCATCTCTTAATTTATCATTAGCTGAGTTCTGAAAAGTACCAGAGAGGGCAAATAATAATAATCAGGCCTAATTAAAACTTTCATGCCTAGTACAAATAATGCTCACAGTGGCAGAGTTGGCACGGACTCGTGTGGCATTCAATCAGCATGTGGAAGGCCATAACGAAGTAACAGCGGTGGTGATAGCAATCGTAACAGTGACAGCTACCTGACTATGGGTCACGAGGGAATGACGCAGCGGTCAGTGAGTGGCGTGGTGCGTCGGTGAAGAATATGCTGCGGGGAGTGTGCTGAAGAGACTGAGAGAGCATGGACGTTACATTAGTGTGTGCGACACAAGATGTCACACTAGAATTATGAGAAAATTTTTAAAACTGATTTAATGAAAAAAGTATGATAGTCAGTTATTTCAAAAGTTAAAAGTGACTAAAGTACGGTAATTTGAAAACAGACTTTTGTGAGAGAGGCAGATATTAATCAACTAAGTAGGTTATGTAAGTAGAAAGTCTAAGTAATTCTACTGTGATTTAAAGGGAAATAAATGTTATATGGGATGTCCTGTGATCTGACATAATTCAACAGCATGTTCAACAGCTCATTTGCAAAAAAATGTGTTGTACACACAAGCGCTGCAGTCCTCTTTCAGAATTAACAAGGGGTGACCTCACACACACACACATGTGCACACACACCCACCCACACAAAATAGACAGTTAAAGTACCAATTTCTTGATCACGATTGACTACATTATACACACAAGCTATTCAAAATGTGCCTTATCTGACAACATACAGTCTACTAGTGTGGCCGGCGTATCCCGTCATGATTACTAACGATTGGTTATAGAACATGGACAGGTAGGTATACATGTGCTGAGTGCGCAGACACTGTGTTTGTGTATGGTTGTACTGTGGCATCACACAGCAGCAATACCAGTTGGCCCAGGCAAGGCGATCACTGACACAACGAACAGCTCATACATGACCTAGCCAGCATACAGTGGCGACATGCCATGAACTTCCAAGCTATTCAGAGTCTTAACAACACTCCGTACTTGTCCCAAGTGTGTTTTATTTTTGTACGTTGGCACAAGCACATGTGGAACAGCTGAGTAATAAAACATATTAACTGACACACTTAAACACATCATATGTGCGTGGTACGTGGCATCGTTGAGTAGTACTGCACAAATATATTACACTTGTATTTACCTTGAGAAAAAATAACATATCCTCAAGCACCAGCTTCTCACTTTGCCTCTTATGTCGATAATATGTATTAGTTTTGTGCTTCTTCCTTATTTTTTTTTTTTAATACAGTGTGTAAAGTTTCACTGCATTGTATTTTTGCTTATGTACATTGTTTACATTTTTTCATGCCATTGTGCAGCATGTTCTGTCCCGTCCGTTACACCAATAAGCAGGGTTAATAATGTTAGCTTCTGCAACTTTTTGAATTAAAGTAGACCTTACTTTGACTAAGCTCATTACATTTCATAAAAGCCTTATCTCTAAGAGGGTCAGGTTTCCTCACGAGGAAGGAAAGGTATGTGCCCCGACCTGTCCTCTGGAAGCTACCATTCCTTACGCTTACTGGAGTCGTAACTTCTGCCGCACCATTTTGTGGCAAATAAGCCCACATAGGATCAGTACTTAATGTAAAAGTAAATGTTTCACACAATAACGTGGCATACACGTTGTGTAGTTACTGTATAGAAGCTGGGTAAAAACCAAAAACAATATTTTGGTATTAACACTACCATCATCATAGTTGTGAGATCCACGAAGGAAGAAAGAAACTTTCAACTAAAGAAACTTCAGCACAATTATGTCCCTTTAGTTACTTTGCTAGTTTCAGGGTGACCACACATTGCATCAAAGAAAATTCCCAAATTTCTCTTACAGAAAACCAAACAATTTCCTGAGTTTTCATTCAGTATGAAAACAACCTTTTAGGAATTTATTCAAGGTTCTTTCCAACGCTGTACAGATAAAGATTTCAAGTCCTTTCTAAAAATTTTGTATTCTCCAGCCAGTGAACTTGACAAGAATTCAGAGAAAATAATACTGAACCTGACAAATTAGGTATGATAACAGCTACACAAGGGTAGTTTTTGGAACAAAACAAAAAACTGTTTTCAGAACTCTATTATTTTACTTCCTGTGACTTCTACGGAAGCTCAAAATGAGCCAGATGAGAAAATTCCCAGAAATTTCCTATCTGAACCAAAATTTCCTCAAATTTCCCTAATATTTCCAAGTAGCCAAAATTTCCCTCATAATTCCAGGTTTACCAGGTCTGTGGCCATCCTGTAATTTATACATCTGTGTTCAACTCAGCTCCCTTACAGGGTGTAATTGCATATAGGCTGTTCACTATAAACTGAACACTCAGCAGGACTTGTAATTAATTAATAATATGTTTTATTGGGCCAATAAATGTTTACTTTAGAGACTGTTGAAATGTTTACACTGGTTTTTTGTTACATGGAAGTTTTCATACTTAAAATAGCGAAGATGGCTGCTAAACGGCTGAAAGGAAACTTTATGCAGTGCTCACTTTATCGTGAATGGTCTATACATGAATGTCAAACATGTTATAAAACTAACGGGTTAGCCTATCAAAGCCTATATAAAAAAACTATAAAACCGTAACACTGAATCATATTTTCTACAAATAACACATGTAAATTTTTTTCAAGCTAACATTCTTATTTAATATTACCTCCTTCCCCTCCGATATTTTTTTAAAAACTATCCAACAAAACTGTTCTTGAGCTTAAACATTATTTACAACTAAGAAATAATTATTTAAAGATACAATTACAATTTTTAAATGGTTCACGCATCTACAATTGGGATTTTTCGACACTGCAATATGAGAAAGAAAAATACAAAGAATACAAAAACATATTTACGTAAAGTGGAAATCAATTTACATAACGTTAAATCTTCTCTGTACAATTGTATTTTAATTACAAAATTATCATGATTTAAACATTAAAAAGTATTATTTGAACAACAAAACAAATCTTCAGGAAACATAAGTAACTAGTTAACAAAAATACAAATAATTGCATACGGACTTATTATGGAACCAGTATCAGAGACTCAAACCCCATCGTTAGGTGTTGTCGTCATCAGAGTCTTGGTCTTGCAGGTGCTCAGTACTGTGTAGAGGGCGTCTAGGGCGTGGTGTCACAGGCGGTGGCTCCGCTATCTGTCGGATTTGCGGGTTTTGATGGGTGGGGAGTTTGGAGTTGAAATTGTTGGTAATGGTAGAGATGGTTTCGAGGATGTGAGGGAGACCAGATTTGGTACGGAGAAATAAACATGGATTTCTAGTCAACTGTAGTCTAGATCACCAGCCACCAAGGCAGGCCCCTTAACATTAACATACAAGTACGAGGGTATTTTTTTTCAACCTGAGATCGGCTGTAATAAAAAAATGGGAATTAATTAGGAAATTATTTTCATGTCAAAAGAAACGTACATATTTACACTTTTTTTCCCACATAATCACCGCGCAGATTGAGGCATTTGTCGTACCGATGCACCAGCTTGCAATAAGAGGTTTCAGGGGACAAGGCTGAATAGACAGGAGGCATTATTCTTTACAGAGGGTATTGGCAAGCTGGTGCAGCGGTACGTCAAATGCTTCAATCTGCACAGTGATTATATGGCAAATAGTGTAAAGGTTTACGATTCTTTTGACATTAAAATAATTTCCCAATTCATTCCCGTTTTTTTATTAAAGCTGACCAGAGTTGAAAAAAAAAATAACCTTAGTACATTTAGAAATATGCTCTCTCCAAGACAACAAATTGTTACTAGTGGGCAAGATTTTATATTTTACGCTGCGACCCAACCATTTTAAAACATAATACTGTATGACTAAAGCTGTGATCCTGTGATCTCTGTATTGCCTAGTACTAGTCACCTTATAGTATTCTTGTTCTGCAGAAGCCACAGACTTCTCACCAGACATCTGCTGCTGGATCTGAAACTAACAAACTAATGTCTAGTCACAAATATTTACTACACGAATACAATAAGAAGAAGCTCAGAAACTATACTTCGCTACAACGCCACATACAAATAATTAACTTGTACCCACGACTTAAAAGTCTGTGGTATATCATTCAGAGCTAAAAGCATCATTTCAGAATTGTAGGTTTCTCAATGCTGCCACTTGCAAATTTCATAAAACCACAATATAAAATGCACCGGAACTTTAAATTGTTTTTTTTAATCTAAATTATGCAATTTATAAAAAAATTGTGACTATTAATGATAAAAATTGTATTTCTCTGAAATGAATAGGCCTACTTTAAAACTTACAATTACAAAACAATGAAAATAATACTTTTATATAATAATTAATTTTTATATAAAAAATAATTTTCATTTTGAACATGTAAAATCCATTTCACAAAATAAATTTTAAAAAATAAGCGTGTGTGTGTCAATCTATCTATATCTATGTATTTGTTATATATATTTATATTCCATTGATATGGAAAGAAAGTTCATTTCAAAATGTTCTTAATGCTTTCTTAGAAAAAATATACTGTAAAAGTAAAAAAAAAAAATATATATATATATATATTTAAAAATTAAATAGAATTATTAAATATTTTAAATGTAAAATTTTTTACAATTGCCTTGAAGGAAATAATTTTTCAATTCCAACAAATTATTTAAAAAAATATATAGAATGGAAAAACTGAACACTGCGAGAGTATTCTCCAAACAAGTGTTAACGTCATGTGCCCTGTGTGATCAGACTATGGTTGTGTAGCGTGACTACAGATGTTGGTTTACTGCGGGAAAACCTGACTCTTTGTTGGGTTTCAACTCACGTTCAACTTATGACTGGCTTTCGATTGTATGTGGAATTGTTACCCTATTTGACCGGGCCAATAAGAATTCCGCTATTGTAATATTTGATGCCTGTTATTGGTCTGCAGACAACTAGTGACGACTCAACCAAGCTTGGCAATTCTGAAACTTGCTCACTAAACCACCAAGGCTGGTATTCAAACGTCCCCCCAACCTCCGTAACAAACTGGTCCGCCCCAAACTGCCAGCCATTATCACATCAGATGATAGAACCACCCCCCGGGGTTCTCAGCCTCGTAATAAACCACGCTGCGGCTCCTGTGCAATACATCAACCTTTCACATCATTCAATAGCAGACAGACTAATCAAACCTACTCCATACCAGGAAGCTACAACTGTGCAACTGAAAACCTCATCTATCAGCTACAGTGCACTCACTGCAATGCAGAGTATATCGGCCTAACCACCAATACTCTCAGATAGAGGATGAATGGCCACAGAGCTGACACCAAAAAAGCCATAGCTGGAGCGGAGGTTGATCCACATGAGAAGCCAGTTGCTGCACATGCAGCACTTCATAACTCCAACTTTGATTCCTGTTACACAACCAGAGTGGTGAGGGCTCTACCACAGTTGAATAACAAAAACAAAGCAGAATTAAGATGCTGGGAACTGGCACATCAATACATTACAAAATCCAGACAGCCACCTGGCTTTAACCTCAGATAACAAACCCTTATTTCAAACTTCCCGCCGCACCTTAGTTCGCAGTCTGGCCGCTAGGTGTACTGATTACCAACCACCGCTGGACAATAGACTTCAGTGTGCCTCCACTCACCTGATGAAGCAGATGTAGTCTGCGAAACGTTGTGACTGCGCGTCCGCGGAGAAATGTGTTCGTCCTATGTGTGTGTGTTTCTATCTGCAAGTACCATCCTGTGAGTACTTGTGCACAACTCTTTCTGTTTTATTTGTAATATACAAATATATAAACACACACACATATATTCACACATATATGTAAACTTATAAATTCTATGTCACTATTTGGGAAAAGAATCCTCACACATCTATAAGCAGAAAATGTCATGTGACCAAAGACCCAAAAACACACCACTTGCATACAGGTCTCAGGAGAAACAGTGCAGAGCGCGCAGGACAGATCCTGTTATGGTGGAACACTACATCTGACAATGTCTACTGTACAATTAAATAAGACTTGTCTGGCATGGTATTGGTAATACCTAATAGCTGCAATGATATTCCATAGTAACATGACTGTGAACTAATACATCATGTACTGTGAACTATAGTGTAGGAACTGTGTGTTTTCACACCTAGGCTATGTTTATAACATTAACTCTAAATGTGAGGATTCTTCCTCCAAAATATTGAAATGTATTTTTGTGATAGCTGTACGAACCTCACAAAAAAACTTAGGACTATGTAGACTTAAATAAGGTGATTTATAGAAAAAAATTACAAACTTCTGTGATATTTTCATTTAAGGTAAATAATTTTAATTATTTTCACAGCGTTAAGGCCTATTTACATATGGCCATGTCCACGGATGTGACCGTGGCAGTGGACATGTCCGAACTTTGTGGTTAGATTCGCCCTTGCTGTTCACATTTGTTATATCCAAAGCTGGTCCGAAATTGTCATTAATATTTTATCCAGCTCTTATTGATTTAAACATTTCTATTTTTTCCATGTTTGATGTCAATGTTTTCAATTTTCATGTGTCTTAGGACACAACTCCATACAAAAGTTAAGATTGATGAATAATTATCTTAGGACCAAGCTTGTTCTAAGACACTGAGGGCCTTATTCATGGTCGTGAGATAGTTCCGAGATGATCCTGAGATCATCTTGTGCCAGTTAGTCCAGGGTTGGTCCTGACTCGGATTAGTGTTAGTCCGCGTCTATGAATAAGACAAAAATTAGTCCGACGATAATCCCGCACTAGTCCGGGTCAAAAACGACTATGAATAAGCCCCTGTAACTTCGGACAATGATGTGACAATGATGTGCCTACGTGCGAGCCTGAACCGACAAGAAATGTTGGAATTTCGCTCTTTTAGTGTATAATTTTTAATGTATAACTTAAGCAATTTATTCAATTGTTTGTATATTGTAAATATGACTTGTCCGATATCCTTGTGCAAAAATGTACACAAAAAAGATCTAAGGATGCAATAAACTAAATCTAAAATCTAAATCTAAACATCAAAGTCACACGCACCCATCAGCACATTCTTGGGTAAATATCAAGTTCAGCTACTCATTGTGAATAGGCTTTCACTGTGGCCTAGCCATTCCACATAAAACTAATATGGTTAATTCTATGGGCAAACTAAATCATTAATTGAAATTACGTTTAGTGACACTTTTATTTTGGGTCTAAAAGCTGGTGGTATTATTTCATGAACAAAAGTGGCTCGTTGCATCCACTTTTATCTTTTTAATTAGGCGTTAGAAAAACACATTTACTACCCCTTTAAGGAAGGCCCGAACACAATCGCCTGATCAGGTCGCCGGCGACCACTACCTGTTACCAAATACCCTACATCGTTGCTGATGGCACGAGTCGCTGCCAGTAGTTCAGCCTGGACGCATTTCAAGTTCTTCAACAGCTGCATCTGACCAGTCACCTAACAAGCCGATTGTGTTTAGACCTTTAGGCCCAGGTTAGTTATAGTCAAATTAAGCAAGTTCGCGTAAACAGAGCTGTATTGCAATGAATTAGAGGGCAGTTTAATTAAGTTATAATGCTAGAATAAAAGTAACGTTTGATAACTTTGCTTAAATACAGTACGATTAATTGAACCTTTACAGACAGTAAACAGACGAGACCGGACGAGACGTCAAACAGCTTACGACATTTGTTTATACGAAAAATTATATTATATTTTAATTTGTATCCTTACATTATTGCGAGAGGCCTTATTTTCAAATCTCGAGTCTTTGTCGTCAAAGTGTCAAGTCAAAACCACAAACAAAACGTACCAAAATACACCGCTCTCCTAAACTCAAAAACTGTACTGTACTATTGCATTAGTTTCAAGCAACAAGGTGTAATAGTGTAAGCTAGTGTATAAGAGTGTATCGTCGTATATTTTTTTGTTTATTTATTTATTTGCCTTCCTTTGATCCCACAGTTGGTCAATGTGACCAGGGATATGGAGTTGTCAAATTACAATACAATCAATACACATTACAAATATAGATTTTAGATTTAGATTTAGTTTATTGCATCCTTAGATCTTTTTTGTGTACATTTTTGCACAAAGATATCGGATAAGTCATATTTACAATATACAAACAAATGAATAAATTACTTGAGTTATACATTAAAAATTATACACTAAAAGAGCGAAATTCAAACATTTCTTGTCGGTTCAGGCTCGCACGTAGGCTCACGTCAGCATACTTCATAGTCTCCACATGTAAAAGAAAAGAAAAAAAAAACAAGAGAAGAAACAGAATCTTAACCCAGAATAAACATCTTAAATAAGTATCTACACTGTCATAGATCCACTC
>PNEQ01024631.1:0-47041 GCA_003012365.1 Medauroidea extradentata | reverse complement strand
TCGGTAACGTTAATTACGCTCCACCTCGTTCGGTAACGTTAATTACGCTCCACCTCGTTGGGCAACGTTAATTACGCTCCACCTCGTTCGGTAACGTTAATTACGCTCCACCTCGTTCGGTAACGTTAATTACGCTCCACCTCGTTCGGCAACGTTAATTACGCTCCACCTCGTTCGGCAACGTTAATTACGCTCCACCTCGTTCGGTAACGTTAATTACGCTCCACCTCGTTCGGTAACGTTAATTACGCTCCATCTCGTTGGGCAACGTATTTGCGTTCCACCTTGTTCTGAAACGTAATTACGTAAACACTGCAACGCATTTTAAGAGCGTGGTAGGTGACGCCGTTAAGAGCGCTGCCTACAACGCCATTTATGTGCGTTACAAATGTGTTCGTAAATACGTTTTTCCAACGAAACAATCCAACGTGTCCTCATTGTGCCAAAGTATGAAATGATAAAACACTTCAGATCAGACGGAATGTTTTCTTTTCTATTCTATTTTAGCTATGTTCGAAAGCACGGTGTATTAAGACTATTCTTTTTTTACGAAACTATTTAACGCGCATTATATTTGTATATCTTCGAAAATAACACACTATGTCGCTATATTTTATTAAAATTTTTGCACGTTTATTAGAAACATCATTTTCGGGCCCCTCAAAATGGCCAAAAATGGATTTCATAGACTGCCGTATCTTAAAATCAACCAGATTCGAAATACAAAACTACCGTATAGAAACAAGCGTTAGACTTTGAACTGTGCTAGCCACAAATAAAATAATGTGCTCACCGCTTAAAGTCTTATAGTAAAGCACTGCAAGCCAGCTAAGTGGCTTGCGCGGAGAGGCGATAACGCATTACATACGCCGGTAAACGGCACACTTACCGCTCCTGGCTCACACACACAAACGCAGCCTATCTACGGAGTACGGAGACCCCTGCGTGTATACGAGGCACAAAACCGATGGGGCGTCAAGAGAGACGTCGGTCGGCGTATGTAACGCATTATCGCCTCTACACGCAAACCCAGCAACTGGCGCGCAGAGCTCTACTATTATTCGCTTTCCTATGGGACTTTAGCGGTGACCGTTTTATTTTATTTGCGATACTTATGGTTCAAATTCCAGCGCTTATTTCTATTATCGTGTTTTTAGAATCTGGTTGGAATTTTCCTAGATACGGCAGTTTAAAAAAGCTGTTTATAGCAATTTTGAGAGTCTTGAAAATCGCGATTACAATAAGCGACCGCAATTTTTAAACTGATAAAAACATTGATGTATTATATTTTCGTATACGTACAAACGTAATGCGCGTTGAGATGTTGCTTCGAAATATGATTACTTGTAACTCACTGCAATACGTTTCAAGCACAATGTAGACAGGAGCCTTAAGACTGATGTACGTACTTCAAAATATTCGAACAGGACGTATTATGTAAAAGTCAGATATAACGTGCTTTGAACTTTGCTACAGACTTTCCACTAACAACATTATATGGCCACGTCTTCAAGTCCCACAGTAAAACCTGTTCGGCGGGAATCTTGCACACTACCTCATCGGTTGGCTCTTTGTGCCAACGCGGCATTTGATGCGCACTTCAAGGTCGCCCTTATATCTCCACCACCAGTATAGGATCCAGATCATTTCATAAGGAGGGCAAATATGGCTTAGGCCTAAGCCGCTCCCTATATATATATATATATATATATATAGCTTTTTTTTTTTTCGAATTTTACAGTAAAACAAGTAAAATATTCGATAGAGAAATGGTTAATACTGCTGTTATATTTATTTAGTTTTAGTATTTTAGAAATTAAATTTTTACTATCTGAAAAAATCTGTCCTTCAAAATTATGTCATTAATAAACTCAAAATTTCAATTTAATTTATAGGCGTTGACATACACATAAACATTATAAGAACATACTACAAAACGACACGCTAGCTTTACGTTAAAAAAAAGTTTAATTGCTTTCTCTCCGCCAAAAATTTATTAAATTTTGATTACTAAATGGATTAGGTTCTTCTGGGCGGATATTTTTCTGTCCTAACTTTCTCTAGCAAGGCCTGACCAGTCTGGCGGCCCTTGATATGCCGCCCGGGGCACATGCCCCCTCTTGCCCCCCTCTAGATACGGCACTGACCACCACTCCTGAGCCTATAATGCGCAGATTGGCGGCGTCCGAAGTGGTCGCCTGCTCTGGCCTCCGAGCGGAGTGCAGAGTTTAAGCTGATACATGTTCAGTTTAAAACTGCTCAGCGTGTGAGAGCGATATCTGCTTAGGAATTAAATACCTTCGAGGGTTACTTTTGGTCCGCGGGAAATACGCTGGAGGCCCCTACTCTAAGAGTATGAAGTACACAAATTATATTACTAATACATTTTGTAGAATCTGTATCGATTAGAAATATGGTTGTTAGTTAATAAATGCCAGTCGACTACTGAAACAGTATTAAAGTGAAACCGTTGCCAAAATTTATGGTCCTTTTTAACAAAAAAAAATATATATTTGTGCGGAATATTACAAAAGGCACAGGCGTGTACAATTGACCTTTATATGTAACTAGCAGTCCCCCGCGGCTTTGCTCGCGAGTATTATTCGTAACTGATAATATTTACTTTAATTGAACAACCTCTTTGTACACAAGATTGGTACTTCAGTCATCAAGTGTTAGAATGTCCAAGCGGCTAGTTGAACTAATTCTGCAGCAGGATAAGTAGCTATAGCTGTCCACGCGAAAAGCAGTCTTAAGTCTGTCCCTGCCACTAACAGCGACTTCGCCTGGGCCTTATTTATGGTCCTGCCTATTTGACGTTGTGGGGTGATTACAGACACCTAAGTTAAGAGGTTAATTGAATGAGAAACATCTGTTTACCCTGTGCACATCCATTGGTGACGGTGCCCTCAATTATATATTGTCAAAATATTCACTTTAACTTTATTGACATTACAAAGTTTCAGTGGGTAAAGGTTTCGCGGAAACGTATTTGGTGCCCCAAACCTGAGATTAGTGAGATGATATATCGTCGGTTTACTGTCAAAAGTGACAAAGTCAAAATGAGATAAAATTATAAAAATGCTAGGAATATGTACATGTTGTTCACGAACAATTGCCCAAGTTTAAAGTCTATTCGTCTTTTCGTACTGTTGTGTCACAGTATAGTGACATACATTTTTGTTAATATCTACAATTTAATAACGGTTTTTAAACGAAATAGCATTTATGACAATCACTTTTGGCAGTATACCGACTATATTTCAGCTGATATTGTAGAGGAACCTAAGTGGAAAGCGAACTGCAATTTTACCCCTTTTAAAGACTACATGTAAATTGCACTAATTCGATCTGCTTTGTAGTTTTTGTGTGTCAGAATTGAACGTTTGCACAGCTTTTAACGGAATTCGAGCCCAGAACCTCCCGGAATTTAGACCTGAGTGACAAACAACTGCGTCATGTAACGTCGAAGTAATTCATGAAAATAAAATTTATTGAAAAAATAAATAAATAAAATATCTGTGTCCTGGGCTCATAGAGGTTGTACAACACCACGTCTCGATAGGTTACTGTAGTGAAACTCCAGTATAAGTTGTTTCTCGCTGCTCGTTCCTGCTTTTCGGATCGTCTGCCTTGATTATTGACAAACTAAGTTTTATTCTTAATAATCACGTTTTTATAAAGAAAAAAATTTACATACATATTTTTTAAAATATTTACGTAAGCATCACTCTGACGCGAACAACACCTCAATATCGCTACTTTTTAGATAGATATCGTGGGTTGATGGAAAACAAATTTTGTGCTTTTTCACCCTTTTGGGTGTCGAATTTCGAAATATTTTAAATTTACATCTTAGACATTTGTATAAGTATCCAACTGAAGGGTAAATCACATCGCTAGCCCGTTCAGTCCAATCAAAATCGATCATTCACTAAAAAAACACATATCACCCCTGCACAGTATTGAGAAATCGAATTTCGAAAAATCTGAAAAATGTTTTGCGATAATTTCTATAATCATCATCCTGAAGCAAAAATTAATTGTATATCTCGACGGGTTCGATAGATATCGAGGATTTATCTAAAACACGTTCAAGGTCTTTTCACCACTTAAAAGAGAGTAAATTTCGAAAAACCCTTGAATTAACGTTTTAGAATACTTTATTGGTATCTCGTGGAAGTAAAAAACACAATATTAGCCCGCTGGGTTCAAGATATATAAACGATTAATTGAAAACGCGTTTCACCAATTTTCACCCCTTTTCACGTCCTTAGGTGGCGAATTTCGAAAATTCCTGAATTTAATTTTTAGGTATTTGAGTCAGCATCAATCCTAAACAAAAATCACGTCTCTATATAAAAAACTATGGAACCGATATATATCGAATGTGAGTCGAAAACTCATATAACCTCTTTTTTAACCAGTTTAGGGCCGAATTCACTAAATATATTTTAAATGGTACTTGGGATATTTACAAAAGCACCAATTTAAAGCAAAGTGTACTTCGATATCTCGATTGATTCGATAGATATGGAAGGATAATCGAAAACACATTTCACGTATTTTCACCCCTTTAAATAAAGAATTTCGAAACGATTTTGAGTCCTGCCATAGACATTTGTAAAAGTAACCAATTAAAGTTAAAATCTCGACGATAGCCAATTGTCTTTCAAAGATAAAGACGATTTTTAAAAAACACATTTCGCCCTCTTTTACTGCCTGGGGGTCGAATTTCAAAAAAACCTAAAACTATTTTTTGGGTATTTACGTAAGCAATATTTTGAAGTGAATATTACTCCCTATCACGAATGGTTCGATAGATACCGATAGTTGATTGGAAACACATTTAAGGTCTTTTCAGCCCTTTAAAAGTTGAACTTCGAAAAATCCTTCAATTGGCTAATATGCATTTTTACGAGTGTCATATTAAAGTAAAAATCACGATGATTGGCCGTCGGGTTCGAGCTCTATCGACGTTTCTTCGGAAACACATTTCACCACTTTTCACCCTCTTAGAGGTCGAATTTCGAAAAATCCCTTCTTAGTGCTCGCCTACGATCTGAAGGGAACCCCTACAAAAAATTTCACGATTCTAGGTCCAGTGGTTTGGGCTGCAGTTTGATATGTCAGTCAGTCAGTCAATCAGTCAGTCAATCAGTCAGTCAATCAGTCAGTCAATCAGTCAGTCAATCAGTCAGTCAATCAGTCAGTCAATCAGTCAGTCAATCAATCAGTCATCAGTCAGCTTTCATTTTCATATATATATAGATATATCAAAGTGATTTCTCCGTGGCGAGAAGATCCCACGAAAGTTATCAGATTTGCGCCTAGAGGTTACAGAATGAGGCGTGATGTATAGCGTCCCGTACTTCTAGGCCTCGTCCACCCAGGAGACCATCTCCAGCTGGACTTAACACGACCCAAACTGGGTTTCGTTCAAAGATACTGTACAAAAAATTTGGGACGCAAATTGCCGAAGAAATCTCCATCGAAACTAGTTCACACGGATTTACGAAATAATTTTTCCTTCCAGAAATAGTTGACGGCCCTGCTACATCTTAAACAGTAACGTAATTATGAAGCTAAATATGACACCACAACCTGGTGGGTGTCACACGAGTCGGAAAATTAAGATTTCACGCCACCATCCATCAAACACCAGCAAATATATGAACTGCTGCCAGTACAAGGAGAAGCCTAGTGGGGCAATGAGTCGGCCCGTGCGCCTCCTTTCTTTTCAGTAACTGTGCGTTAACACGTCCATGCCAGGCATACCTGGAATCTTCACATTGAATCCTAATGCCTTAGGCCGCACGTACTGACAAGAGTCGACCTGCCATTCACCTTCATCCAGCTCCGTGACTGGCCACAGAGAATCCTCCATCCAGCTCCGTGACTGGCCACAGAGAATCCTCCATCCAGCTCCGTGACTCGCCACAGAGAATCCTCCATCCAGCTCCGTGACTAACCACACGGAACCATCCAGTGGTTGATATCCCTATAGTACAATAGGGATTTGGGGACGCATCAGGGCTTCCCACTTTAGTTCACCCAAGCCCAAATACAAGAGCTACTCAGTAGTACCACGAGGAGGTAGTGTGTTCCCGTAGACTGATAGAGACTATGACTTGTCCATGACCAGTTATTCCCGTAACCGCACTACTAGAGCTGACAGTGACTCCGACACGTCAAACGACCAGTAACTACTCTGTCGTCCTACCACGACTTCGGAACATCTAACCGAGACGGAAGACCTGGCGTTGCCGCGCAGTCGATCCATCGGTGTGTCCCGTTACGTCCAAACCTTACACTGCCTAGAGAAGCCCGGTTGTTTGATGAGTATTATCCTCGGTCCTGGGGATTGGACGAAGCGTTTTATTACAGTTGCGGTTAGGCATTTGGTGACCTACAAGGAGCCATAGTTACGACGTCGTCACTTAAAATCTGCTACAAAAACGTTAACGTTACTGTGGGGGTCGCAATTTTCAATGCGCACGTCGAACACCATTTTTTGCAAAAGTAGTTTGTCACACATGCCTATGGGCAAGAGTTAAATGTTTAAATATACATAAATAATGTAATTATCATTAGGAAATGAAGTCATGCTTTAATTAATATTACTACGAAATAATTTCAATGACCATTTGGCGACTATGAACATTAATTACAAAGACATAATGATGGTTATATATAGGGGCCCACAAATATTTAAATAACCTCACTGTATATTTTTTTTCTAATTTTTGGCAACAGTTTCACTTTAATACTGTTTCAGAAGTATACTGGCAATTATTAATTTGCAACTAGAATTACAATCGATACAGGTAAATGATTCTACAAAGTACTTTAGCATTACCATCTGTGTACTTCATACTCTAGAGCAGGGACCTTCAACGCATTTCTCTCGGGCCACAAGTGGCACTCGAAGGTCTTTCACTCGTGGGCTGCTGGCGTTTTTAAAATTAAATATGTATTAAAATTAAAATGTTTGTGGAAATAAACATTATTTTACACTTAGTTATATTGCAGTCGTTTCAAGTGGCCTGTGGGTGTCACTCAAGATTATGAAAGTGGCCTACGCTGATTTGCAAGTTGAAGATTCCTGCTCTAGAGTGTAGCATGGAAAAGGGCACTCCAGCATAGACGAAATGCGTTTAGTGACAACCGCTTGGATATGCAAATTTGAATAGGATTGAAGGATTAAATCATGTGAATTATTATTGACTCGTTTATATTTACCTTGTAATACATCCAATATATAATTAAATCTTGATTTTCATTTTTCAGTAAGTCAAATAACACACCAAGCAACTTTGAGTATGAGGAAGAATGGGAAGATGTACGCAATATCTGCACTGCAAGACTTAAATATTTGCAAATATCCCCACGTATTCAAAAGATACCTTAAATTACAATAATTATCTTGCAAATTTTATGGTGGCCTGTGAGTTTAAATGATTAAAAGAGGGTGTATCCGTCAAAAAGTTCTCGTGCTATGCCCTGCGTTGAAAAAAAAAATAGGGATTGTGTGTCAAGTGGTTAACGTATTTTGGAGAGCCTGTGAAAATGATCACTTTGCCATTATTGATCTATATAGGCCGTTAGGGATAAAGTGAGCACTTATGAAATCCTAGTTACTTTTTCTTTCAGGTACTTTATAGTTTCTTTACATTTTTTAATATGAAAATGTCACCCTAGGTAACAATCAAAGTGTATAAATTACATCAAACTCAAGAGTTATCGTCTGAAGTTATAGTAAACAATATTTTAAAATTATTATTCTGGACAAAATGATCTTCAAAAGTGCTCATTTTATCCTGAACAAACTATATAATAAAGATGCACTTCAGTGTGAAGTAGTACGCAGTGCAGTGGAAAAAAAACTCAGCTTAGAAGACGATTTTAACACTGGTGATGCACCGAAATGAAGGGGTGGAGGAAGCGCGAGGTCTGCAAGAAAATCCGCCGACCAACGTCACCGTATTGTACGAGTTACACGTGCGAAAATCTTGGGTCGACCTCGCCGGGAATCGAACATGGGCGAAGGCGAGTGCTCTAACCGCTGTTCAAGCCGCAGTAGCGTAATATTAAGTATTTAAGATGAAGCAATTCACGTTCCTTATAGCCATATTGCTTGTATGTCTTCAAGCCAAATATTTCAGAAAGCACTGTTTACAAAATGGTTTACATAGTTCCTACTGCCTGTCACAAGGAGGATATTCACACAGTTATCTTACTTACACTCAATTTACTCTAGAAAGTCGATAACTTTTCTTTTTGGCATGAAAATGTTAGAAGGTGTAAGACCAGGTTGATGATGTGAAGTGTCATAAATGCGGAAAAATAATGTTAGTACAATATTTCATACATTTAAAAACTTAAACCATACTGCAACACTATTCGTATGTTCCTTGAACAGTAACCGAACACAGAACTTCTTTCCTTAAAGAACCTTCAGCATATCCGTAAGATGAAAAACCGTCAAACGTAGACATTTTACAGCACTTATGAATCTGATTTGCAGCCATTAATAAACGCTTTATTTCAGGATGATGCTTCTACGTAAATTTGATTAGTGTGGTAGTGCAACAAGTGCATATTTTAAAACGATTCTCAACATGTAGCCATTTTATTCATTTGAGAAAGTGGCGTACATTTTCGTTATTTTAAGATTCATTTAAACTCAAAGGCGTTTATACGAGTGATATTAGAAATGGCAAAAAAAAAAACCGTACATTTGTTATGAATTATTATATTAAATTCATGTTATGTTTATTTGAATTTGTTTGGTTTGCAAATTTTAGACAGTTACTTCTAAGGCAAACTTAACGAATTGGCAGTGTGTGGTGAAGAACAGATATGATTCATTAAAAAACTGACAAACAAATATTCCATCACAAAATGGAATGAAATGAAAGAAACACGTCTGAAGAAGAAACATGTTAAATAACGAACTTAAAATTGAGGAATTTGAAAGAAACTTTCAGTGTAAAAATTTTTGTACGTACTGTAACAATGTGCGCAAAAAATACTGTGGCATATGATTAAGTTACGTTCACACCGAACTTATAAAATACGTTCGCCATTTAATTAGGATATTTGTCCCAAAAACATTTCTCCTCAGAGGCGCGACACAAGGGAAGGCAAGTATATATTGCCCTCCACCCTTCCCACCTTCAGGATCCATGAAGCAGAGGCAACCTTTAACCTTCCTGTTCACAATAATTCCACATGTTTTTTATTTTAGTAATACAATATATTATTTGAAGTAATTTTATTAAAAAAAAAACTTTAATATCCAAGATGGCAACCATTGTACCACCTTAAAATACGTAAATTAGAAGGGCAATTATTACTTTCGCTCCCTCCCTTTGGGAATATGAGATCTCCCGTATTGCTACGAATGTAAAGGAATGATAACTGGGGTGCAAATGTCGTAAAACAACCGACGTTTATGTCGTGTGCGTCAGCTTGTTTTAGTGTCCCGTCAAACAACTCGTTAAATAAACGCGAGACTTTGGAACCTTTTGAACCGACGCGGGCAGCTTCCGGTCCAACAACTGCCGCTCGCCAGTTACGCGGCGATGTATATAGCTTTGTTGTTATGCAACTGTTTACACTCGTGACGTCACGCACGTGTAGACTGATGCGGGACGTTTTGGCTGTTGAACGTGGTGTTATTCTGGAACGCAATAAAACTGGAAATGTTATGCCGTCACTACTGGTAAGTTGCTAGACCAGCTCTGTGAAGAGTTGAATGTCAAATCATTGAACTAATTCAGTGACAGATCTTGGACGGGGAAGGGAGTTTAAGGCGCCCGCCTGGTGGCCGTGTGTTTGTGTGAGTGAGGTACAGCGACAAGGGCGATGATGTTCGGCTCATCTGGCGCGGTATCGACTCTATCGCAAGACACTGAAACCGCATGTAGTGGTATCGTAGGACACTCGCCTGACTGACACTTTCAGTGGTGACCCCATCTTTTTATTGGGGGAAAGTTTTAAGCAAAGTACAATACACCTCTCTATTGTAGTTTCACACGAATCCCTTCAGTAGTTGTTTAGATATAATAGGTTAAAAAAGCCATTTTTAGCCATTTTGAGGTGCTCTGAAATGGTCTTTATAATTAACATGATGTTTTGAAACTACTTTTCCGATGTCGTTTGAAGTGTTTGTTCTTTTCGTAAATCCACACATTAGAAACACGTTTAATAGTTTCTTAGATAAAAGCGTTCTGCTAGCACGCTGTAACGCTGGCTACAAGGCAGGCAGGCGGGCGCCTTAAGGAGTGGGGAAAGAGGTATTATAAGGCTGAGGGGAGGGGGGAGAAGAGGAAACAGCGGAAGCAACTTGCTCTAGGCGCCGTGTTTAGAGAAATAAACTTGATAGGCCGACTGAATAATAAAAAGGCAAATTAGTGAAAACAACGTAGTAAACAGGTTTTGTTCAGAAAAAAAAAATGCATTTTCAACAATGTTTACAAATATTTTGATTTTACTCGTAAATAATCTTGTTTTCAACGGAGATCGTGCTATACCGTACACAAACACAAATCAAACTTTGAAAACTACACTCAATGATGGTGAGCTTGAGAAGGTAAGGGTAGGGGATAGAAGAGATTATAAATCACAATTTCTGCCTCTTGACTACATACACTCTTGACCTACACAAGTACAAAACAGTATATAAGTTAGTAAGACACTTTATGAAATGTTAAGTTGCACTGCAAGAGCGAGAGTTCTAGACATCAGTCTTGTTAACGCTTATAGCAATTGTTTTGATGTTGACAGACTGCTGCAAATTATCAGTAAGAAAATACGAACTTGGCTGCCCGGAATTAACAGCACGCTAGTACTGAAGCTAGACACTACCAACGCTAAACTAAAATGTGAAACAGAATCGAGTCATTTTAGGGTGGCCGCCCTGAATGGCCTGCAAGGCTTCGGCCGATACCGTCAGTAAAGAGACTTTGGCGCTGGTAACAGTGATATGAAATAAACATGAAGTAGCGTTGGAATGAGGGGGCAAGGTTATAGGGAACTCGCCGAGAAAACCTGCTGACCAGCGGCATCTTCCGGGACGATTCTCACAGGCGGAAATCGGGGTTCACCCCGTCGGATATCGAACCAGCGTCGCCTTCGACGAGGCGAGTGCGTTAGCTGCTGCAAAAACCGCGCCCTCGAGAACTACTCAACGTGAATAAGTGATGTCTGTCTAGAAGTAGTATTTAAAGAACGTTACACGTGTGTAGACCTGTGTTAGGTATTCCAATAATTTAGAAGTTACATTTTTGAGCGACGAAAATTGCGAAAATGGGTGTTTTTAGTGACCACGAAAACCTTAGTGCAAAATATATTAAAAACACATGCGTTTACAATACGCGAATATCTTTAAATTAAATCGTGAACTTAAAATGTCACCACTAAATGTGTCGTAGAGTCTACTTATCGGCGAGAAGACTGCACGTCACTCCAGTGACTTACGCCTAGAGATCATGTTTGGGCGCGATGCGTGTGCTATGTCGCCCTTAGGTGTTCGTACCTCTAGGCCTCGATTGTGCAAAATATGTCATTCAGGCGGCCACCTTAAAAATAACATTTATGTTTCAAGTTGTAACTCTTGACCGAGCGCCGGTAGAACCGGTTTATTTAATTTACTTAATTTACCATCACCCTGTGACAGCACCCGGAATACTGTCCAACAACGTGACATTTGTTCTCCCTAAGTTGTCCCTCCTGCAACCTAACCATTTTTATGTATTCCTTACGGCAGAGCTGTTACTTACATTTGATCTTAGGTAATTTGGTTTCCAATTTGACACATTGTAAATATTAATTGACCTTAATTTTTCTTGGTGGCAATAATTTTGAAATTCAGAGCTCCATGGGAGTGTTACGAGGAAACAGAACAAGTTATATTTTTGACATAGATGTAATACGAGTCACAACTTAACATCATCGAGGCTGTACTACAATTGCTAATTTTGTGAATAACATTTTGGTAATTGGTAATTTAGTGACTGACAATTTAAGTAATTAGGAATTTAGAAATTTGCTGTTTGTGTTAGCTTATCTTTTTCGAAATCTGAACAGTGTTTCGTATTTAGCAAGTATCGTTATATACAACAATTAATTTGTAAACACTTCGAAGTTTCAGTTTACTAAATAAAGTCACGAAGCCATTTACTTAATCATAAGTGCCAACTGGGGCTCATCGAAGTTCTTTCTCCAAGGGAGTGAGCTACAGTTAGATCCCTAAGTCGTTTGTTTGCTTATTCTCTCTGTGAAACACAATGAACAATTGCTAGGCTGGTGTTGCTCGCGTTAAGAGATCTCTGGACCCGTGTCAGAGAGGGTGTGCGACCTTACCTCCAGTCAGGGAACGCCTCTTCTTGGGGAGGTAGGTGGGCGTGCCGGGTGGGGGCGGCGCCCCCACGCACGGTATCCAGCCCACGCGGGTCGTCATGTCGGGGGCCGTCCCTTCCTCAAAGGTCACGACACAACGGCGCAGCTGCCCTCGGCCATGGCCGGCCGGCGACTGTCCCCCGGCTGTTCGCCTGTTGTACGAGCGCCTAGGTCACGTTAACTTTCTCGCTCCTCGGAGTTGCTCGGGGGCATTCGTTCATCCTCGGCGTTTAAGCCAAACATTTCCCCTCACATACCCATCCCCTCTGAAGTTTAGATTCGTTTAGGTTAGTTTAAAACTTCAAAAAAAATATGTGCGCTGAATCTAAGGCCTTTTTTGTTAAGCTAGGAAATTACAATAAAATGAATATATGTGGTGCAGCCTTAACTTTCGGTCGCCGAGGATAATCGAATGCGCCCGAGCATTCTCGAGGAGCGAGAAAGTTAACGCGACCCAGACGCTCGTGTCTGTTGCATGCCCCCTTCCACACACCACCTCCCTCCCATCCTGTCTGGCCCACAGATCCCGGGCGGAGCGCCCCTCCTTCCCCTTATTCCACCACAGAAATACACCCGCCGGGCACCACGATGTACCGCTGCACACATGACATTTTTTTTATACTAGACGTGAGGGGGAGTGTTGTTGGCCTCCGATACTTCCAACAGCCAAATTTCGCCGGACCGAGGAGATATTAAATGTTGCTGTAGTCCCGCCAGTTTCTGAGCGACGATTTTGGGGATATGAAATACACGCGTAGTTCCACTAAGATTAATTCTAGTACAGGTCGGAAAGAAAATGTGGTTTCTTGTGTGAGAGTTTGGCACAGTGTAAAATTCTGCCACTAATTGCGCTGCAATCGCTAAAGTACCACATAAAATACGAAACTGTGGTAAAATTTATTTAAACTAGGCGTTGAAATGAGAGGTCATTAAATTTAATTTTAAAGTGGAAAACAAACTTTGGCTTTCAAATAATCAACTTCATGTAACTTAAAATTAATGAAAGTTCTGTAATTGGTCAGTTTACAACTCTTACTGATATCAGCATTCACGCGGCAGTAATTTTCCCCGAGACGAACTGTTAACATTGATGATGATAGAATTAATATTAGTCCCACGTAATTATGTGTGACTTTGAGGTTATGAAATGCACTTGTAGTCCCGGCAATTTATGTGGGACTTACGAAATGTCTCTGTAGTTCCTTCCGTTTCCGCGCGACTTTGGGGATGTGAAATACGCTTTGTAATCGCAATGTAAGTGAGACTTTCGATTATGAAGCACTGCTGCAGTTTCTGAAATTTGTGCGAGACTTTAATGGTATGAAGTGCCTCTGTTTTCCCTCCATTTCACGCGTGACTTTGGGGGTACGAAATACGTATGTATTCCCACCTATGTACGTGAGGCTTTGAGAAACTGTCCCTGAAATTTATGTAGGGCTTTTGGGTTATGAAATGCACCCGCAGTCCTACCAATGGGACTATGGCACATCCCTGTAATCTCACCATTTGCGTACAGATTAAGGACAGGACATTAATCCTACCAAATTACGTGGGGTAACGGTTCTAGTAAATTCCCTTGCATTCTCACTAATTTCCACGGGACTTAGAGTGATATTGAAATGCCTCTGAAATCGTTGAATGAGACAGGAGTGTTTCGGTGTCGAAGGTAAGGTAATGTAATTGAACTTTACGTCTCGTCGACAGCGAGACCATTAGAGGAGACACACAACTTGATACAATGACGGGAGCTGGATGAGGAGTCGGCCTTGGCTTCTGTTACGGAACCATCTCAGCATTCACCTGGAGCGACTTCGGGAAACCATGCTGAAAACCGAAACCAGAATGGCCGGAGCAGCCGGGTATCGAACCTGGGTCCTCCCGAATGAGAGTACAACGTGTTGCCGTTACGCCACCTCGCTTGGTTGTTTCCATATAGACTTATGTATTAATTTTGACTAAAATTTTGCAGTTTAGGCGAGGGTTTCATAACCAGCGAGAAAAACTTCATATTTTTCGTAGTGTATTGGTGTTCTTCCTTGCAAAATTTCGTCCGCAGGTCGTCAAGCATACCGGAAGAAGTAGAATGCCGAGTCAGTCCCTCACCTGCCCTTACAAGAGTACGAGGGCAACAGGGAGAGAGAAATGTCTGCTATTAAGAGGCATATAGTTTTCCGTGTTTGATGGGTCGAAGTTCAGGGTACACTTATAGAGCTGCGTTTTACAAATCCGGTCGGTATTTCTGTTCTTGCAGTAGTCGAAAAAAAAAAGTTTTGTTTTTGTTTCGCTAGTTTGCTTGACAACAAGACCATGTTTACAGTAATCGTGATGCAATTGTAAAACTATTGACTATAAAATCATAGTATTATTAACTTTGTGTTATTTTCGTAGATAAACGTATTACGAATAAGTTGAGCGGTTTCGCGTAGGAAATAATAAACGTATGCACGCTACTACTCCGTCCACGTGCCATATACATATAGCTCTTAATTGGCGAGACGATGTTCTAGAAAACCGCATGCGACTGCGTAGTCGGCTGTGCGTGAACTACGGACTGTGGATAAGCAAGGAATTAAAGTAGGTTTTAATCGCTGACAGTGCGTGACCAGGGCCAGCTATAATACTGGCCGCATGCTGAAGTTATATGCACGTGCACCTGGGTGGCCTTAATTTACTCGCTCCTCGGAAATACTCGGCAACATTCGTTCATCCTCGGCGATTGAGACAGGTATCTCCCCTCCTTTTCCCGTCCCTGTGACAGTTTTAGTTTACGTTAGTTTGAAATGTCAAAAAATACTGTGCCATGAATCGAAGGATGGTTTTGCTAGGGTAGGAAACTACAATTTAATGACATGTGGCAGCGCCGAGGGTAAACGAATGTTACCGAGTATTTCCGAGGAGCGGGGAAAGTTCGTGTAATATGAGGCTGATCGCCGAAGACTTGGATTTCTGCAGTGGGGTTAAAGTTCCCGGGTGTGTAGGCCAAACTATGCACATCAATGTCTTCAGGCCTCGTGCTTGGTTCAGAAGACTAAGTTACAAGTTTTCGGGGTAACAAACAAGTATTTATAGTGTTTACAACAGGTTGCGTATCCATGCGATTAGTACTATTGTTACTTTAGCAAGGCCGAGTTTCAGTATCGGAAGTTTGACTTTTTGTACGTCACGTACACGATTTGCGCGCAGAGTTGCGGTCTACAATAGTACATGTTAGAGTGGCAGAACATATTTTTTAAGTGGTATTCCATAGCAAGCTCCAAATCTTCATGTGTCGGCCCAACCCCAAGCTTGAAATTATTTTTTTTCCGAATTACGTAGCCTACGTTTCAACGTTGAAGGAAAAAAAGTAGTTCATGGTATTTAAAATATCAAGTTTATAATTTCTCAAAAGAAACGTTAAAATGATTACAAAATTGTGTTTTCCAATCTAGGATATACAATTAGTTTATTTAATTAAATTAATCATGTATATTAGAATAAAACACACATACATATGATAAGGTGACAGGGTTTTACGGCTCTTTAACGACGAGGTATTAAGAACCGATGAGGGTGAAGTGAGGTGAACGAACACAACATGCGTGACCGAACCAGGAGTCTAACCCAGGACCTCTCACACCGTAGACCAGCGCCTAACCGACTACTGTACGGATGTCGGCAGACACAGGGCCTAGTACAGAATACGTAACCATCAATACTTACACGCAGTATAAGATCTGTCTAATAATTTACACCTTTCTTGCAGATTCGTTCAAAAGCGCGAGTATTCAGCACAACTTATGCTAAACAATCGCAGCGATTTTCGCTTGGAGGCCAATCAGTAGACTTGCAAATTCCGCGGGTATCTTCATGAACATAGTCCTCAGCGCACTGGAACGTCTAATTGGTTGCAGCGCTTTCTTAGGCCAGGTTGCATGCAGCTCGGTACACTTGCTTACGTCACGTCTCGTCGATAGTGAGGTCATCAAGCCAGCCTCGCATGATCCTAATTCCGTAACAGTTTTCATACCAATTTTCTGTTGGCGTTCCTGCTTACGTGGTAGCCACGTTTGAGCAGCCTCCCAAGGGTTATATCTATGGAAATAGCGGTTTCCATACCCAAAAGCTTGCCCAGGAAGAAATTACAGAACGTGTTTTTTCCCTGTTTGCATGTTTGTTGGCTTTCTACGGAGAAACACTTATGGTAAGTCACTGTCGTTTCATTCTAGTCACATGATCATACCACCTTACCAAGGATTCGGTTCAAAATGGCGTTGACGTCACAAAATCACGTGATTAACATTTCGTTCTGGAGTACTGCTGGACTATCATAACCATGTCCTTTATTCCGTTTCTGCAGCCAATGTCTATTTTATTACTTTCGCTTGCATTTCTAATTATTTTTTTCTAAATCCGACTCCTCTTTCAATGTAGTGGCAGTTAAAACCATTACAGCACACAATTTTCTCCGTCTAACATGTACGCGATATGAAGCAACCCTTTTATAATGTTACACATTTCCCTTTATCATGATTAGTATCGTGTAAATACGTACTTGGAGGAACGAACCGTTTATTCTATACAAACTGCTACACAACCTGACATGCCCAAATATATAGCCATGGGCATAAAAAAAGTAATATAAATAATGTATCGTGCGAAGTGGGCTCTGAAGACGGTTACACAAATATACACTAGGTCAAGATCTGTGTGTGAAATCGGCCATGGTAATTGTTAAGAGGGGCGGTCACAAAAAATATTAATTATTTTAATGTTTTGTTTTGTAGACAAACATTGCGGCTTTTTTTTTTTGCTGTAATGAAAAGGTTTAAAATTAGTAGTTTTTGTATAACGACACGTGAACACTAAATTTGCATAAAACGAGCATTTTTTTATCAGAAAGGAAACCCAAAATGACTGACACAAATGAAATAGTTTACACTGAAATAATATTCAATTCGGTTTTTATACAGGGCTTGGTGTAGTCCATCACGTTATTACTCAATGTGAATTATTTAATTTCGTTAAATCAATTGTTTTTCTTTTCTAGCGTAAAACCGTTTTATGTAAATTTAAACTTCTCCATGCCACTAAATAAAAAACATTAAAGCTAGATAAATTTTCATTAAAAAAAAATTATGTCACAATGTATGTCTACAAAACAAACCATATATCGTACAAATATAACAAATTATTACAACAATTACATTTTTCGGGTGAACTCTCCCCTTAAGGAAACATTTCAATATTCGTCTGTAGCGATTTCGAGAGACCACGCTAAACAGAAATAAGGAAAGTCTGTGCCGGGACTCAAACCTGGGTGCTCCCTAAAATTAGTCGAACATGTTACTGTTGCGTCACCTCAATGTCATTAACTTCCGGTACTTAAAGCTGTTCAATATACCGCTCCACCACGCAGGAAACACTAGTACACAGGATTGCATGTTGGTAGTATTTGTGAAAATATATTACTATTATACACAAAACGACAGAAACTTCTACATAATGGGCTATCTAATGCCGTCATTCATGACAGTCTAGTGAGCGACTACTGTTGTTATTAATCACGTAACTACGAGAAATTTGGAACACTTTATTTGCGCAGTTCCACCTGCCTGCTGATATTTGAAGACGACTAGTACACGCAAGCACTAAGAACACTAATCACTCTCAATTTGCCTCTCCGCATATTAAGAACAAGGTGCTCAAACTGGCGTGAGATTATTTCGTATACACACCTTCTTTCTGGACTCTATGTATTTTGGCATAGCACACAACAAAGAGTAATATAGAAATATATATGAAATATACAAGAATACGTGCAATATGTTTGGGGTGTTAAAAAGGATTTATACATTGCCTAGGTATGGGATGTCATATTTGGTCCTGAATGTATGAGTGTGGTAAACATTTTAGTCTGAATATTCCTTCCGAAAGAAGCTTAAAAAAGTCGAAATTTCAGAATTTATGCAAATCATTACCATTAAGTGTTGCTATGAAATCTACTTGGGCTAACGTCAACCGACATATTAAGAGTATGTTAACCAGGCAGCTAAGAAATTCGAACAAGAGAAGTGAATATGTAAATATTAAGTATAGGCTATCAATCGTGTTTGGTTCCTGAAAAATTATATTGTTTTAAATGTTGGTGTCACTGTTTACGTGAGCTTAAACTTGCGTATTAATCTTGGGACTAGATTTAGAGTTACTACTTATCGAATGGAAAGATATTTGAAGATATTTTGTCAGCACATAGCATCTAGGTCTTTAGCGCTAGTGAAGGGTAACATTATGTGGTTCTGGAGCAGAGGAAACTGGAAATCCCCGAGAAAACCCGCCGACCAGTGGCATCGTCCAGCACGATTTTTCAAATGCGAAAATCCGGGGACGGAGCACGCTGAGAATAGAATCCAGATCGCCATGGGGGGAGGCGAGTGCTCTAGCCACTGCGACAATTGCAGCCCCTTCTATAGCGGGAAGTTTGGAAGTTTTGATGCGCATAATGTTTTGGACGTAGTGAAAGCCTTTAAACCTTCTTCTGAAGATTATTTATAATTCGTAAAATGTATTTAGTTACTTTCTTAATAAAATACGACTTTAATTTCAAACAAACTAAAATGCGGTTCGAAAAATTATGTAGTTGGGTGCCTCACTTCAATTAAGTTATCAAAATCTTAAATGTTAATATTTTAGTTCCTACGTTCTTTTACGATAACAACAGAGTCGATATACACCTTCAAAATTTAATTTCGTAGAAAAATTGTTACTTTAATTGCTGCTAGATAAATTACACACAGATTTATGTAGGGCATAATATGGATAGAATAGAAGGATATGATCAATAAGTTTCGTCAACTAGAAATAATTATGTTCTATTTCGTTTTGCAGCATTACGAAAGAAAACGGTGTGTAAGCTTGATACAGTGAAAATAGATTCCTAAGGTGTAATTTTAAGAGATTGAGCCACTTACAAATCATCCATGGTAAGCAACTACAATGTCATAAAATGACCGCTTCACACTATTTGTAAGTTAACTCCGATACAGTAACATGGATTTTAATTTTACTTGCGGCCAATGAAATACGTTTTACTAGGGATGAAATGTTTGTGGGGTAGCAATTTCATACAAATGCATATTTCAAACGATAAAATAAATATATATGTATATGTATTTTTTGTTGACGACTGCAAGGAAATTAGAGGTAATTTCATATTTAGAATGAAAATAGTTTTTTTTTCTCACGGACGAACTTAAAAACTTACATTGAATAAGGATTGTAAAGTGTATGCTAATGTTATCGATATATTTCCTTGCTCAACAGGGCAATGAAATAATACCATTGTAAACTGTCAATGTGGAGCTGTTGACATACTAACATAAATAACATATAAATGTTCTGTCAGCTACAAATAATTAACGTAGTCTACTGTCGGCACTGAAGCTGGTTACTCACGGACGTTCTAGTTAAGGGCGCTCCGCACCGAAAATTTCGTAATATTATTGTTGTCCGAACATTGTTCAATTCTTACACATAACAATGACAATAATTTCCCACAAATAAATTAATTTTCGATTCCATAGTTTTTGTACAGGCGCATGTCGAATTAGCGACTTGACTATTTTTGCTACTTAAGCAAAGTAAATACTATTCAAACGATAGGAATGAAATAATTTTCACTGAAAGCAAATATATTAAGCTACATAGTGACAACTAGTTATTTGAAATAAAAAAAATACAGGTACTAATAGACAAGCAAAAATTTACTTACATTTAATATTTTTTTTAAAAATACAACAAAAAAATTTTACATACCATTACAAAGGTGTCATTTTGTAACTTAAAACATTTACTTTCCATCAAATTATTGCAGTTGTATAGTTTGGATAGTTTTTACTTTGTGTAAGTAGCGAAAATAATCAAATCGCTACTTCTGATACGTGCTTGTACGAAGCTATGGAACCGAACCATATTTTATTTGTGGGAAATTACTATGAATGTAATGTGTAAGAGTTCTACAGTACATGGTACAATTATAAAGTTACGAATATGTCAGTGCAGAGCAGCCCTAAAGGCAGTGTAGACCAACTACGTGGAGTTGAACTATAGCTGTGGATGAAGGAGTGTTCCATATTCCAGCACGCGAGAGATAAGTGTGCACACATTAGTCTACTCGAAGGGATGTGGCGGGGCGTACATCATCCTAGCCTCCCACTCCACGTATCTGGAAGGCTGCTGTGATCAGTTCTCCGGAGCTAGCACTACAGCTGCAGTTTACTGACGAGGAGAAAGCTGCGAGAGAATATTGGGCTCAAGGCCGAAGTCATTTTTATCTCCAATACAGACGGAAGACGCATGTATCATCGACAGAAATGGAGGGTATAGTAAACAAGTGTTTGAAATATGCTATCCTCAACGCATTGGATTTAGCACATAAAACGCCAATCATTCTGTTTTGTATTATGATACTTTCCATATCACTTCACAAAATACTTTTCTGTTTAAAATATAAACTTCAGGGTTGCACGAATATTACATGCTGCATCAGTCCCCTAACAGTTGTGTGGTTGTTTGGCAAATATGTTAAGCATACATATTATTTTTATTACTAAATGCCCATTATTCACGTTAACATGAAAAAACACAATGCACGCGTTTTCTTTAGTTAAATGCACAAATTGTAACTAATGACAAAATGTTAAGAACTTTGATTAGTGCTGCATGGTTATGACCAACTCCGAACAAAATGTTTTTTAAATACACATTTATTATTCAATAATCAAAACCTATCCTTTTCAGATTCATTTCCCCGTGCAGTTTAAGGGGGTATTCGTAGGTATTTCCATGTCGTTTTCACAAATAAGTGTTGGGTACTTTCCTATTATGAAACAGTTTTGGGGACTAAACGAAGTTAATATTATAACCTGGAAAACGTTATAAGTGGAATACTTTAAGAGGTTCCAGGAATTCAGTGGATACAGAAAATCGCGTATATTCAAGACATCTACTGAATTGCAGGGCATTAAATGCGACACGTCGAAAAAATATGACTGCCGTTAAATAGAGAGAAACGTGGTATATTATTCATGAATATTCTAGAAAATAAAAGGCAAACCAGCTGTACTGGAGAATATATTCTTCACATTATTGACGAGGACCCTTACAGAAATTCAAGTTAAACGTCGGTGATGCAACATAATGATAATTACAAAGTGGGGGGAGGGGGGAAGACTACCAACAAACTATGATAACATTGAACTACTACATCACTTGAAATAGCTACTACACGTGACTAACTTTCCAAAATATAATTCAATTTCCTTCATGTTAAACTATTACAAGGAGCACCGGGTGAGGTGCCGCAACGGTAACACGTTGGATTCGCAATCGGGAGGACCCGCGATCAATCCCCGACTTCAGCCAACCTGATTTCGGTTTTCCATGGTTTCGCGAAATCGTTCCAGGGGCAAATGCTAGGATAGTTCCTTAACTCCTTTCACAGCTCCTGCCATTGTACCAAGTTGTATATCACCGTCTCTAATAAACTCGCTGTCGAGGAGACTTAAAGCTCACTTACTTACATCACAAGGAGCAGGGATGGTAAATATCGAGAGTAGCTACTCATTGTTTACCGGCCAAACTATTGATATTAAAAATTTGTTAGTAAGTTAGATTAGGTTAGTTCAAGTTAGATTAGGTCAGTTCAAGTTAGATTAGGTTAGATTAGGTTAGGTTAGGTTAGATTAGGTTAGGTTAGATTAGGTTAGGTTAGTTTAAGTTATGTTAAGTTAGGTAACCTAACCTGACCTGACCTAACATAACATTAGGTTAGATAAAGTTAAGTTACCTAACTCAACCTAACCTAAATTAATCTACCCTAACCCAACCTAATCTAACTTAAACTATCCTAAAAACCTAACCTAAACTATCCTAAAAAACCTAACATGACAAAAAATTTACGTAGGCATACTTAGAACATCAGTAGAAGCATTTTTCATCAGTAAACTATGTGTATAAAATCAATAGTTTGGCCGGTACACGATGAGTAGCTAATCTTGATATTTACCGAAAGGAGAAATTAAAGCAAGCTGGTATGAAAATGAAAAACAGATATACGCTTTTTCAGTAAATGTTATGAAATAAATATCAGAATACAGGAACTTCTGCTCATAATATCACGATAAGTATGACGTGTTTCACACGAAAATAACTCCCGCTGCCTGGAGTGACGTCACATTTATCACCGACCTTCTCATGCCACACGCCCCTGCGTGGCTGCAACTGCACCACTGACGTGTCAAGCGTGTGACATACCTGCAGGCGCTTCGAAGAGCAAGCGCTCTTACATTTGTCGTATTACGATGTTCACCCTATTGGTCACATTCATTAGATCAACGTGTCAGCGGAAGACGCAGTAACTAGAGCACTCTCCTCGCACCATGACGATCTGGATTCGTCTCTTGGCGTTTCGTCGCTTCTCCGTCGCCGGATTTCATTTCATGTCATCTTCGGGGTTCAGAAGACACCTACGTGCGCCCAGTCCAGAAGTCTATAAATAAAATCTCGGCTGATATTGTCCATGCTCCCTACATGCTATATATTATATCTACATAGTGGTGTGTCCGTAAAGTCATGGTCCACTTTTGACCGGTCACAGGAAAACACGAAACAAAATATAAATGTGAAGTCTTCATCAAATGAAAAGAAAACTCACCAAGTTTCGTACACACTCAGTACAGTTCGATGTGGCTTCCATTCGTTGCCCTACACACATCTGAACAGATGACCATGCACCACGACTTTACGGACTGTATTACTTTTCGCGGCACAACTTTTGCGCGTTTGTGGCCAGGGTATCGCACCCCGCACGCAGACTTACTACTGGGCGCCCGTAGGCATCTGCTTGTCCCGAAGAACGACATGGAACGAGGCTCTACAATGGAGAGGCGCAGGAATGAGAAAGGGCGGAGAAACAGGAGACCCCAAGAAAACCTGCCGACAATACTTACATACGCAAAAATTCCGGAACCGACCCCGGAACGCCTTGGTGGGAGACTAGTGTTTTGACCACTGCGGCACCACAGTCCTTCACAAATTCACAGTTTAAATGAAGAAAATAACACAACGCAAACAATCAATAATAGTATTTTCTGTAAACAACTGCATTGTCGAATAGTATCTAAGCTGTTTCCTTCGCATGCACTAACGTCTCCGTCCGCGAATATATGAATGCTACACGTCGTTCCTCACACGTGACTAGAGACCTTTCAGTTTAACATTTTTACGTAGGCCGCCAAGCGGCGTGCAACAATCATGGCAGATAGGAGTTATTCAAAAACTGCCACAGAGAAAAAGGTTTGCTACAATTAACCATACGTAAGTTTGTATATAGCGAAAGAAAAATATATTTACCCAACAAAATATTTGTTGGCTAAACAATTTGTGAAAAGCGTAAAAAATTGTCTTTGTTGGTCTAAAAAAATTCATGTTTAATGGGACTAAATTCTCCTGTTGAGGTAACAAAATCAGCCAGGCAACCATACATTTGGTTGATTCGCCATATACGAACATTATATATTCGGTTGACTCAACCAAACCTTTTTTCTGTGATGCTCAACGCGCGTAAGTTATACCTGTCAAGGAATAACTTTTAGAGTACATTACAGGAGTTTATACCCATTTTATATCCTCCAATCATCTTTAAAACTTATTTTCTCGCGGCTGAAATTTGATAAATGGACGATTTTGTGGTCGTATTTCAGATATGAATTGCTTGTGCAGAATATTTAAAAATGTATAGGCGCATAAAACGCATATTTTGTCTTTAACAATACCACGTCATAAAAATATATAAGGTCACAACTGAATGTTTCATAGATATATTGGTGAGTAGACTCGTGTTCAATAACTTGCGCCTAGAGTGAGAGTGCGGCGTGATGGGTGTGTCATGTCGCAACTATAGGCCTTGATCGCTATAAAATATGCCTACTGTTAACACTAACAACAAACGAGGCTGTTATTTGTGCGAGAATATCCAATGATTTTGTCACTTCAGTTCCTGGAATATCATACCACATTTCACTAATTTCATTATAATTACATCGCGATCGTGATTTGGTGAAAACTAGACGTAAAAATGAATACTCTAATAAATCAAATGCGTAGTAGCATAATATCCTGACATTTTTATCAGGACACTACTGTTGTTGATCTCTGGCGTTTGGCGCGGTCGACAAAACTGCGAGCTGCACGTTTATATATTAAATACATTCTTTCTTTAGCCCCAGAAGTCGAGAGTCGGTACATACTCGCGTGTAGCACTCACAGGTACTTATTTTTAAAAACAAATATGTTTCAATTGAACGCGATAAAATTTAGTTTACTCATTTTAACTCGGACAACGCAACATTCTCGTTTGGTTTTCAGGCAAAAAGCCACAACGTCCTTTTCCCTATATAATTAACAGAATAACTGAAAAGGTAACACTTTGCAGGAGTTTTTCTTTCGGAAGGAAAGAGAATTTACGATTAAGTCCAGCCAGTTTCATGGCAAATGATAAGCAGCCACGACCTGAGCAAAATCTTGAGGAGCATTACTAGCGTAACTGAAGTTAAAGTCGGCCTCACACCATCATTCAGTTTGTCATGTAGTACCATACATAACCTTCTTTGCAACGATGTACTTGATGAATCCCAAAACCTGATATTTGGATGATGTGAAATCTGAGGCGTGGGCTGGTAGTAAAGGTGACTATTACGCAATTAGGCGCTCGGGAGTGACATAACTTTGTGGACATCCTGTATAATACAAGCAGTTGTACGCAAAACATTTCATTATTTGCCAAGAAAGCCACTAATAAGTAAATATTTGTTACAGACAGACCAATTTCCTTTAAAGAAGCCACGCACTGTTACAAGAATAAAATACGCTCAGGCGTGTACACGAGGGTAAGAATTCGTCCGTCACAAAATAATCAACCGAGTACTTATCTTCTTATCAGTCTTTAATTTAAACGCTACCTGTCACATTTATGTATGCGTACCGTTGAACCTTATTCGTCCAACTTCTTTTCTACTGAAATCTGCGAACACATCGAGGACTGACTGCTGGAATCTGCAATCTACACCTACGTGAAGCGAACCAACGAGTTCGAAACATGTTAATATTTATTATTTTTGCTTTTACGGGATGGGGTAAGAATTGGGCTTAAACCAATCGACCAAGTACAGTCGTGTGCATTGCGTGGAGCGCAACTTGCTCTAAATGTACTCGTCTTCATAACACTGGACCGAGAGTGGCCTCCGGTCAGTCCTACGACATGATCACGGATTTCAGTAGACTATGGGTTAGACGAGTAAAGTACAACAGTACACATATTGAACTATTATCGACCTAAGAAACACTATCACATTTTTATAGAGTAAGAATGGTAGATCTAGCAAGACTTGGAGATGAGCCCCACCACGATGAAGCAGCTAGGTTGTGCAGAAGTGCTGGTGTGGGCGGAGGTCACGGGCCGTGGGAGGGGGGGGGAGCAGGACTGGATTGATGATCCACAGGGACGCTGCCAGCTGGCACCCACCCCTTCCCCTGCGCGAAGAAAACAGCCATCCAGGGGCGCGGCGCGTCTCGCATCGCAGCCTCGCGTCTTGGCGGGCATCTGCACTGTAGACCCTGGGACCCCGCCCCCAAGCTCTCTCTTACAACCCTCCTGCCACATACACTCTTGGACGTTGCCCGCCTTACGATTATTAATTCCGAAGGCCTTCGTTTATTGTAAAAAAAAACGCTGCAGTAACACATTTTCAGTAATTTCAATGACGATAATTTTATGATTCGTAAATGGCTAGCACAGTACGAGGTGCGAAATAAAATACTACTCGGCTTCACTCGGCATTTTGGATTATTTTTGGCAATTTTGAAACTGTGATATGTGAAAATATGATATTTTATCGGGAACTCTGTTTACCTTGTTATAAATAGGTCACAATAAGTCCAGAAAATTACAAATAAGAAGAATTCCTGCACTGAATGTGGCATATTTGTACGTTCGCATTTCAGTTTCATGCCTGCACTCTTGTGCTAGGTAAATACGAATTTCCCTGTCACAGAATATTCCAAATTTTTCTTCTCAAAATTTCAACCAAAGCGGTTTGGTGGGCAGAAGTTGGTGCTGAACAAGGAAATGCACGAACACAAGACTGTTGCGGAGCTAAAATTAACTTTCTCATTACATGCGAAATTTGAATGAGGTAAAATTATTTTTCCAATTCTGCAGTTACTGCACCAAAACTTGTACATTGAAAATGTCAGTTATCTTAAACACTTGAGAAATAAACAAACCCAGTATAAAATTACATTACATATGTTCAAATTAATTGATTGCCTCGCTGGTATAGTTTGTTGTTAATGGTTTTTCTTGACCACAACTTTTCTATGTCCTTTGTTAGATAGAACTATGTTTAGTAAACTCGAGAATGAATGAAAAAAAAAACGCCCATTAGACAGATACCATCTAATGCTGAAGGAGAGATATTCTTTAAAATATTTTAAATAGTGTAGCGCTATATAGCTATCAAATCACAAATCTCATACGACAAAGTGGAATAACTAGAAATGTTCAGCAACCATACATGAGATAGGCTACATATTTGAGAAATGAGTTGGGAGGCATTTTTCACGAGTATAGATCAATTTAGACCTACAATATTTGGACTCATTGTCAGCTAGCTGCGCTATTAACGATCATATCAACAGTCGTACAAATAAATTACACTTGCACATTGCTTAGAAACTACGTCCGCATGATGAGGGCTGACATAAACTTTTAAGAAAATGTAATTTCTCTTAATACTGAACGTTATAACAAAATTGCATCAGCATATGCTTTTAAACTAAGCCTTGAATAAAACTGGGCTGTGAAAGAAGTGGTTAGATATAACATTTATAATTTTTGTTTAATGGATTAGCAAATTTAACATGTAAAATACTGTAAATCTTCAACAAATTCCCGTTAGATCGGTTAAGGTGTATAATCTTAACATATTTTTAAATTCAATTTAATGTCATATGTATTTGTTTAAAAAAGACGAAGATCAGAAAAAATATATTTTTTTAACAATTTAAATGTAATATTTTCTCTAACCCCGTCGAAATGGTCATGCTTATTAGAGAAAATGAAATTTATTTCCAATTATTACTCTGCCCCTCCCCCTTTCAAAATACCATGGTGTCAATGCTCAGGCGTATAGAAAAATTCTTTAGGCGTTTGTATAATACGATCCGATGAACATAGTCCAACGTAAATATTTAAACAAGTTTAGTTGGATGGATTTAGAAGTAAATATTTTTACTTGGCTGCACAAAAACCAAACTTGAACTGCTGGCGTAATCCATTGCAATGTTTAAATTTGGTGTGCTTTAAACATCCAAGATGGACTGAGAGGGCGAGATATGTTTGGTCAGCGCTTAACATCGAGGTCTTTAGCGCTGGTGAGGGGTGACATTATGAGAATATGGAGCAGCACCGGAATGATAAGGGCGGGGGAAACGGGAGATCCCCGAGAAAACCCGCCGACCAACGGCATCGTCCGCACGATTACCACATGCAAAAATCCGGGGACCGACCCCGCCGGGAATCGAACCCGGATCGCCTTGGTGGGAGGCGAGTTGTCTGCCCACTCGGCCCAAGATTAACTGAAGCTGTTATCGTAATCAGAGGTGGTTTTGGGACATTTGTATACTATGTTAATTTCCATAATTGTCAACTGTTAGTAAACATAAATTAAATGTAATGTTGCTATTTTTAGTCTGAGTTTACGGCAAGTATGTTATTTCAAAAATATTTACCATCTAATAAGTTACCTGTTCTCTTTCAACATACTAATCTAATTCGCAACTTCTGTAAGCCGATGTTTAGAACTCTTATCAAAGCTAAGCGTAGAAGAAATGTCATTATCAACTAGTTTTGTTTGAGATGTAAAATATGTCAAACAGAACAAATGCAGACTCGTGTAACCGTATTCGAGTAATGTTGTCCCCGGACCCTACATTTAATAAGCGGTCACCCAACGACGTTGCCTTCTCTTTGCCATTTCTCACGTCTAACAGAGACCAAGACATTACACGAAAGGGTATTTTGCCTTCTTAATTAAATTACAGCAAGTGTATGTTTATTAAAAACAACGATACTAAGTTTTAAATGATGTGCAGCTGGATTCCAATTAGAGCTAAACTAAGAACTTACGCCCTCGCAGTCATACTAGCAACTTTCACATACATACCCTAATTGTTTATTTTATCAAGCGCATCTTTTCTTGTGAAAATCTGTTCATTTTTGACGCCTTTGCTCGGGGCACTCCGGGAAAAGTACCGCCCGGCCGGTCATGTATTTAAATAATAATTATGATATGTAGCACTCCCAAATGTTGCCATCCGGTGGCGAGTTTGGTCCATTGTCCCTATATACTTCTTTCGAAATCATTTCTGAACCTCCAATTCCCCTTTCACGTTCACCAAATTCTCCCGAAAAACATTCCACTCTTTCACCGACCTGACCAGCCTACCCCCCTCTGTTCCCCAAGACACCCTCTTCTCACTGTTGTTTCTTCTCCCCTTGTACCCTTCTTTAGTTAACAAGCAACCTAAACTTCCTCATCCTCCCTCACCTTTACTATCCTGTACAAACTAACCAGTATTTCCACTCTCCTCCTGTTCCAGGGGCCGCGGTGACCGAATGGTCAGACCATTCGTCTCCCACTAAGGCGATCCGGGTTCGATTCCCGGCGGGGTCGGTACCCGAGTTTTCACACGAGGGAATTGTGCTAGACGATGCCGTTGGTCGGCGGGTATTCTCAGGAATCTCCCGTTTCCCCCACCCTTTCATTCCGGTGCTGCTCCATACTCACCTCATGTCACCCCTCGCCAACGCTAAAGACCTCGATGTTAAGCGCTGACCAAAATCTCTTATTTCTCCTGTTCCACAAAGGTCTCCATCCCAGTTCCTTCATTATTACTGGTGACCAATAATTCCTTTCCTCCTCACCCTACGGTCTAGACTACCTTTTCTACTTACCCTTCACCCACCTCGCTGCCCTTCTTTGCATCTTATTCCCCTCCTTCACCTCAACCTCCTCATGTGTCCCACTGAGCCGCTGCATACTCCGACACTTGGCCGGACCATTGTAAGACATGATTTTTCCCTTCACCTCACAGTTAACTCAATACTATTCCCAACATTCTCAATGCACGTGACCGCAGCTGTAAGAAAGTTCCTATACACGATACCTACGCGAAGGTACTGAACATGGCGAACATTTCCTGACTTAGAGGTCAGGTAAGTGACTGGTCCAGTGGACGGTGTGTAGATTCCACTCATCCTACTCTACTTAATGCGCCTTACACGCCTGCACCCGCCTTACCTTCGTGGACCCACTTGACTGAGCGCTTCTTCCTGTTGACGTACATGGACTGTCCCTTGCTCTGCTGGTTACTGATGTCGCTGAGCGAGTGGGAGATCCTTCGTGCGAGCTCTACCTGGTCCTCCACCGTGGGGTGTAGGCCGGGGGCGTAGAAGCTGGACGAGGAGTACATCTTCCCTGGACAACAACGACCCGGGTCACTTCACTGAGACCCGTCTGTCCCTCTCCCCCCTCTTCTAAACTTCTGGACTACCACCTACAAGCTGCAATGGGACGATGCTTTGTCGTCTGGGAAGTGAATACAGGGGCACAGATACTGAAGTTTTGACTGGTGACCAATATTACGGTCAATCCAGGCGAATGAAACATCAGCGGAACGACTTTTTACTTTTAATCCGGAGAAAATTATTTTAATTTCACTTCCATTGCTTACGAGTATAACTTCACACATATTTGTACTTGACTTAGCAATACAATGAAGTTTTATCAATTTGGAAAGTATGGTTGAATATCTACTGCTAAGAATTCTGTAACACGTTAGGAAGATAAATTTCTTACGGAAGAAAATTGTCATTGGAACATTTCTGGCGCTAGTGGCAAACGCGGTATAGTACTAAAGTTGGTAATAACACTAACGTTTACTAGGCTGACAAACTACTTAATTAAATTTCAGTTTTGAAATAATTATTTGGAAACATTAAAATCACTTACACGAAAGCTGTGTAAACCGCAAATGACTGACATCCTGTCCAATCCCAACCTTACTATACCAGTACCAGCGCAAATAGTGACAGAAATTGTTCTTGGTCAAATTAATAAGCTTTGAACTTCCTAACCTTATCTAATTAACCATATTTTTTCCTATAAATTGCCATCGCTGTTGAACACCAAGCCTCGATAAATGCGCGTAGTTGACGACTTAAATACTTAAAATGGAACGCACTTGAATTCACGGATATGAAATTTACCGAGGAAGTCTTACATAAAAGTGCATAAAATAATCTGCAAGCAATATTACTTAAGGATTATACATAATCCGCGTATACAGATTCTTATCTCCCTAATTCAAGTTGTTGGTTCCAATACCTACTAACGCGCTGTCACGAAAGGAACTGTGCCCCTGTCTTCACTTGATCCTTTCCGCAGACTGACTTTCTCACCCATCTTGACAAGCGATTCTCTTCTTTGCAGGAGTCGGCCAAAACACGCACGTATTGTAGACACTTGCACTTTACTGCTCTAGCACAATCCACGTGTAACCTGAGACTAGTGCTCTCGTATTCTCTTGAAATGTCTTAATTGCTTGACGCAATAATCCCGTCAGTTACTTGCACGCTATCGTGTTAACATTATACTGCGAGGCGAATTTATTAAAATAGTAAATTATTGACGAAATGAGCGAGAAAATATGAATATTCGTTCGTCAGCTCGTATGTGGGCAATGCTGGAAGAATTTTACAACAACATTCGATACATTAGGAGGGAACACTATGCTACGACCCCATTAACTACGTTCGATACGTTCAGCTGCTACTTCAAGTCCCTTTTAAAGGGTCTGATTCTACTGTGCATACATACACTAGCTACACATTACACGTGGATCATGCTTCATGCATGACAAACCATTACACTGGGTACCTGGTAAATACCATTCTACTGTACTACAGTCCAAACCTGTAGGAATAAACACATTCTAAGATGATGAAATACTGCAAATACCTACTTTAATGTTTGCGTGTTGAACACTCTTCCGTCGTCTCATGTGTTTCTATAAGACTAACTTTCTACTGGAATTCATAATTAACTGTGCAGGATTTTTATATGTTTTGCTTAAAATTGCCTTATTAAAAATAAGTAATTGCATTACAGACATTAGTTCTAGTAAAGAGATGGCGACAGTGACATATCGAAATGAAAAATCACAGGTATATCTACAATCACTGTTCAGATCTACATTATTTCTGTACTTAAATTGATAAAAAAATTACACATGTATTCCATGGCTTTCCATAGCAAGTAATTTACTTATTCAGAACTTTGCCTAAACTTAGAATTTTGTAAAATTTATTGACTGAACATTTTCACACATCTATCAAGATACACGAAAATTGTAAGTTAAGGTTAGACGATTTCAATGCAATGTCCTTTAGAACTTGCGATCTCAAACTTAAGACTGTGAGCTAATTTACTGAAGGTATTTAAAGTAATTAAAAAACACATTTTATTAAATTACTGGTCAGTGACCAAATCCAAAATGTAGGTTTGTCCAGTGTTGGGATCTTTTTATCAAATTATTCACCCTACTGGCTTAAACAGTAAGGAAATCAAACTTTAGGTAAGTTATCCTATATGTTTGTGTTCTGTGACTATGCTAGTATTTGTGTCGGTGCGATTCTTCTGAGGGGGTAGGTAACACGGAGGAAGAAGTTGTCTGAAGCAACTCACTGTTCCTGGAAGGCGTGATCTCGCCAGAGTCTGAAGCTGGAGTGAACAGCTTCTCCAGGTCAATGGGTTTACTGGGTTGACTGCTGACGGGTTTTTCATCATCCTGAAACAAAAAGAAACAGTGTTTCGTGAATAGCGGTCCATCTTTCGTGTAGAACAGAGCATGTGTACAAAATATTCTTTGAGAAAGAAAATAAGGAAAAATATTAGAATGGTTACCCTTATTCGCTCTCGTGAAAACGGTATCGCTGTTTTCCGACAGCTCTGGGATTCGTTCATATAAATAACTTCTCCGGACATAGTACATGTCTGCAAGCTGCATTAATTTGAACGGCTGAGTGTTCTGTTTCGACCTACATATTGACCTACTGTCTGTATAATCCTTTCTAATTCATCATCGTGTTATCTGTGACCTTTTGAACTGGCTAGGCACAACCGTCTTGCGATATCGACACTTATATTCATTCTTAAGACTATATTTAATATTTTTTACGTTATACGGAAGATATAAAGCACTAATTATAAGTATTAAAAAGTAGAAACATTCAACAGGAGCATAATTAACAGTGTGTGTAATTAACTTAGCCAAGTAAATCTAACTTCACGCTATGTATTATCACACACAATATAATTAAATAATTTAAAAAATAGTGAACACCGAGTTACGTATGGTTAAGGTTAGTGGGCTTCCTGGATGTTCAAGTGCCGAAAAAATGTAATTTTATATTTCTATGACATAGTGCTAGTTTTATAGACGATACTGTTAGTACAGTTTCCTCTTACGAAACAATTTTAGTTCACATAGTTTTCTCATAACGGTGCGTCAAAGTCAAAATTTGCATATTCTGCTGCCATGCAAATAGTGAAAACCAATTGACTTACGTAAATGAATTAATTCACGGTGAAATAATATGCTATGTGCTACGTAATAAAACTTCTGAAAAATATCCCATGAACTATTTTCATATTAAAAAAAAATTGAATTTGTAATATTTTTCTGTACTTCTGAGATTTAAAAAAAAATCCGAACATTACGTTGCAGGTATTAAAAATGTTTTATTACAGTGCTCATGGGATGTTAGTTCGCAGTGAATTATTTAATTTAAGTAGATCAATTAGTTTTCGCTATTTGCATGGCAGCGTAACAAGCAAATTTTGTATTGACGCGCCGTGATGAGAAAACTATGAGAGCTAAAATTGTTTCGAAAGAGTAAAATGTACTCACAAGTATCATCTAGAAAACTAACGCTGTGAAATGTAAAATTATTCTGATAATTTGTACATTTGACAGATGATAACTTTGTTTATGTTAATACTGTAATGATGCTCAACTTTACTAATGTTATCGAATTTTACTAGAGGTATTTGATAGTTACTTGAAATCTTAAATGTTTAAAAAATAATTAAATTATATATTTTAATTGGTTTAACGTAATATGAGTAAAAATTAGCAATAAATTCTAAAAAGCGCTGATGTCAACGAGTGAAGTGTGAACTGTGGGTGAAATTCCTCGTTGCTATAAACAGTCTAACATGTGTGTTTAGTCTGGCAGACGGTGAGAAATGAACGTATCTTCGGAATAACTTCAAACATGGACAAGAATGCTGAAAATGATTTTAGAAGAGGTCTGGATTGAGTTCATTTTCTATAACTGAGAACCCCAGCTAGAACTTCCGACGTGGGATATTCCCTTAACGAAGGGTTCTGGTATTGTTCAAGAAAATTCCAAGGAACGTATGCCATAAACTACAGGCTACAGAATTACGTCTGAAGTCACTATCACCAGAGAGCCTTTAATAATGTGTGACTAACTCATTTGGATATATATTATTATTGTGCATTTTTCACATCAGTGATGTGGTGTCAGTTTTATTGTGGCAAATGTTTAATAACCAACCCTGAGATAACTGCTCTGAGTTAGTTAAACACCTTTTTTTAGTAATTTAAAAATTTGTCAAAATCATGAAAATGCTCCCTTTTCCCCGGCGCTGGTGATTGTGAACTAACTAAGCATGTTAGTGAGTAAAATGTTGTTTTGGGTTATGTTTCACCACTCAATATCACTTCAATTTGTATATTAGTATAGGCATTAATTATCCTAGCGAAGGGAAATAATCAAGTATTACATTGTTCTGTGGCGTCTTTCATTAAAATGTTTAACTGCTCAAGCACCAAAATAGCAATAAAACTACATTTTACAAAAGTAAGTAAAACAACACACACACACTGATAAATCTGTTCACATATTTTCATTAGTTGTGCTTAGCAAAACCAAGCTTAGTATTATGAAGGTTGTGTAATGCTCTACCCACTATAGGTTGTGGGAAGTGCATGTAACAACGCTATTTCATAAAAACATAAAATTATGATTTTATCGCACTTAAACACCCTTAAGTCTCGTCGATAGCGGGGTCATTAGAGACGTTGTGAGTAAGCACTGACATCTCTAATGTCGCCATTTGTTTGCCATTAACATTTCACTACACCAAAGAGGAAAATAATTTCTTTAAATTAATCAGTAACTTGAGTTTTTTATTTTGCTAATTGAATTAATTTGAACTCAATTCTTCTGAAGTTGGTAAATAATTCTGAAACAACTGTAATATGATGCGCATGTTACGAAACATCGCACGGAATAAGATTTACTTTACGAAGTTAGTTAACGACTGCAATTTATGCTTCCGTTTCCGGCAAATTTAAACTTGTGGCACTGTACTTTGAAGGGCGTCATTAAGTTGTATATAACCACCGTGAGGTGATTATTTTTCTTAATCTCGTCAGATAACAAAATTTAAAAAATCGTGAGCTGTGACCTCATCTTCCAGATGCCACGTTGCTCATATAAATGTATTGAGCAAGATGGTGCGATGGTAAACACTGTACTAGCGTACGCGAAGGTATGGTTTAGATTCCCAGACTGGTCATCCTGATTCCTGCCTTCCATGGTTGCCAGAAGTCACTGCAGGATAATAATGGAATAATTGGACGTAGTTATATAAAAATGAATCAACCCAGAGTTCACTGGAACCGAGTTATTCAAGGTGTGTATCTAGAACTCGTACAGACCATTTTTTCCGGGTTCTTGTTATCCTTAAAATATTATGATTTAACGCTTATTTTTTTCCTAGGGCATACCGAGCGAGGTTGAGCAGTGAAAACACTCGTCTCGAATTCAGGAGGATCCGGGTTAGATCCCGGCTCCGGTCACCATGATTTCGGTTTTCCAAGGTTTCCCAAAATCACTCCAAGCGAATACTGAGATGGTTCCTTCATCAGGCCCTGGCTGACTCCTACCCCTCTCCCCCCCCTGTGTACCTATACCATCGCCTAGTGCTGTTCTAGGCCACGTAACGTCAAATTAATAAATAAAATAAAAAACATTGGGCTTTCTTCTTCTACTTGGTTATGAGTATTTCAAAATAAATTACTTCTAGGTTGGTTCCTGTTTGTGTAACTACATCCAATTATTAACTACAGGCCATGATCGATTCAATTCCTTTTTCTTTTTGTTTGAGCCAGTGAGTCTTTCCTGTTGATGAATCACTAAGACTTTCTTACAGTCCAAAAACGACGATATCTGTAAGGTAATTGGGCTTTACGTCTCGTCGACAGCGAGGTTATTATAGACGGTGACACACAACTTGATACAATGACAGCAGCTGGGAGAGGAGTCGGCCATGGCCTTTGTTAAGGAAATTTAGAGCAATTTCTGGAAACCATGGAAAACTTATGTTAGAATGGCCGGAGCCGGCGATCGAACCCGGGTCCTCCCGTATGCGACTCCAACGTGTTACCGTTGCACCGCCTCGCTCGGAAATATTTGTAACTTTGTCCTTGGTAAGTAGTTCACTTTATTTTGTACTTTTTACCGGGCACTACCAAAATGGAACAAATAGAAAGATACACGTTGATGAAATTGTCAATTTCACGTAACTATCACTGTAAAAAAACTTCCTAAATATTTAGGAAGTTACTATCCCAGACGCAGTATGGGACAGTTACCATACTTCCGTCTTGTAAATATACAAACTTTTACAGATGTTACAATACAAGTCTGGTAATTTTAGTATACATTTGACTGTTTTAAAATTATGTTTAGGAGTGCTACCATGGATGTCTGGGAAACTATTCTACCATAACTACTTTCTTAGCGTTTCTATACGCACGTCTGGTAAATTTACACACTATTTTTTTAGAGTGAGCAAGCTTTTACAGTTATGATTGCATTTACAGCGAAACTGTCATTTCAGGTTCATTTAAGTACCGAAATGCAGACTGGCATTTTGTCAAACGTGTACATCACAAACAGTTATGCTCTGATAAATATGAAAATTTGTTGCAGTAATGTGAATAAATAATAGCTTGGCAACAGTGGAAAAGTGAGTAAGAGATCTTAGTCTAGAAAGTTATCCGACTAGTTGACTTACCAACTACCTGCCACGAGTCGTAACTGAACAGAGGTCTTGCCACTAACGTAATTTTACGAGATTTTCGTGGTTATTTTTATAATAACTTTGCTGAGGAAGGCTAATTTCGTCGGCCTAACGTCACGATCCGCAGACTTGCCAAACAGTATTTTCAGGCGGTAAGAAAATTACTAGCCGAAACTTCCAAGATCGATTCCTTATGGAAAAGTAATAAGTCGTAATAAGTGACATTTCAAGCCAAGTGAATACTGAGTTGCGAGCCGTAGAAAATAGTGTTTAAAAATTATTCTTTCGCAAACTGGCATAAATATAGAACATATCTACACGAAACCACTTAACGAATGTCTATGAAACATCTCAGATTGACACTGTAATGCAGAGCCTTTATGAAATTTGTATTGCTGAATATAAAAATGTTGAAGTCTTGTACTGCCTAAATATGTGTTTAAAAAGGGCTATTGCTTTTTTTTTTTTTTTCACTCTTCTCTCACTTGAACTTATTAAAATATCATAAAAATATAAAGTATACTTAATGTTGAAAGTACTTTCACACAGTAATATAAATTGTGAACAAAAAGCGTAAACAATATAAAAGAAAAAATCATCCCTGAGTACCATCTTGGTGTAAAATCCAGTCGCAACATTTTACAGTCTGGTGCGCAATTGTAGACAAGACTCAGGACTGCAGACATCTGTCAAATGAGGCATTTACCATTTGTATCGATAGTTAACGAATTAAAATTTACCCCACAAACCCATACAACTGCAAATAATCGTACATCATCTTCATAAATTTTATATGTAAATAAACACTCTCCTAATTGTCTACCAACATGAGCGGCGATACTAATATCAACTTCTTTCTCAAGCCAAAATAATATATAACGTTTGTTCCACACGTGTGTTAAGACGCACTTTTCTGGAAGATGTAGCACACAAACAGAATTAGTACATTCTAGTGTTTTGTTTTAGAAATTTGCATAACTGTATGCGTATAAAGGGAAAACTTGGTTCCAGCTAATTTTAAGAGTGAATAATGTGGCATAAAATCCTTCAGGTTACAATGTTTACAAATACACTACGCCTGTAAATGCTATTTTAATGAGCGGTAAAATGCATTGCTAGACGAATATTCATTTAAAATTTGTCATAACAGTTGAAATGCATATTATGGATTGCAATAGGCCTACCACTGAGACAGGCATATATATCACCGAGTTACATGGTGGAACACAAGGGAGGCCAACATCTTGGAAGAAGGCTGGCTGGACTTAACGGATATGTTTTAAACAGTCCCAAGTAGTGTAGTTGTATACTAGTTTACAAATAATTTTGTACACGAATTATGTCCACCGTGTAATGCCGTGCAAAAAATGTATCTCGACATATTTCCCCATTTACCATACTTGATCTCTGTACCACAACTAGTAAATAAATTCACTATTTAAAATATATGTTCAGAAAATGTTAAAGCACTTACTAATACGAGCAAACTTTGCCAAGATCTAAAAACAATACCAAGAATAAATTTCCAATTTATTATATGCGCTGTTCAGAAAGCCAGAAATATATCTACACATACGAGCAACCATTTACTACTGTATTACATTAGTTTTACTCTCGCAATAGTCTGCAGTGTTGTGTCAGCTAAGTGTAAACAAGAAGGAACGACAATGTGACGGTACCTCGCTATTAGGGCGAGATAGTGCATGTGCAAGTTCACATCAGAGAGTGATAAATGCACCAGTGCAGAACGGACACTCAACGCCATTTTACGGAAACATTGTTTTCGTCTCAATTGCTGTATGAAAATATAAACTTGTAAAAAAACTGAGCTCGACTGGACAGTAAATTAAGATCTCATAAATCAAATGATTGTTTTCATTTTTTAACAGAACACGTTGATAAATGTTCAAAACATTTATACATTCTCGGAAATGTCATGTTTGTAACCTTAGAACAATCAACCTGTGACATCTTTCTCTTATCACGAATGACAAAAATTTGAGAGTTTTATTAATTTTAACTTTGTGTATTTAATGATCTCTTGTATATGCTAAGATTTGTTTTAGATATATATTTTATCGTAAAGTATTTACATATGAATTTCATTTCAAATTATAGGCATCATGGGAACTAGGATATTTTCATAACCCCACACTTTCTTATCAAACATTTAAAAATGTCATTCCATCGAAGCTGCAATATTATAAAGCAGCAGAACAAAACAGATATATCATAAATAGCTACCGAAAACACAGTTTTCAAACGCGTTCTTGCGTCATGGAGAAATAGTGGTAACGCCGTAGAAACCAATGCTTTCCAACACGTTAATACGACACAAATTGTATGCAAACAAGAAAGGCGGGTACATTGTTCACAAAGAACATAGCTCATTCTCCAATACCAAGTGACAACGTCCGACATTTGAAAGTGTTTGAGAATGACACGCCTAGCAGTGTGACACCCAAGACTATACGGAAACTAATTTTTTAACAACATAGGGCCTACATTTAGCCACGTCTTTTGAAATCAACTCAAACGCAATCAGAAATAGTATTATCTTATAGTCTGTTCAAAATTTTACTCTATAAAGTTATGGTTCGTGTACATCGATTAGAATATGTAATGTAATCGCCAGTGCCCTGTTAAGTGTTCACCCCCTGGTTCGCACGTGATGAAGGAGGGATGAGGAGAAGTCAAGGAGGGTAGGAGAGGGTCTGAACTCTACACGTGGAGGGGCAGAAGGGGAAGCGCCCACCTCGCTCGTGTTTATTTACCTGTCCGTAGACGTACTCGCAGGTGTGGTCATCGTGCCAGACCACGACGGCGGGCGGCCGCAACAAGTCGTCCCTCATTGCCGAGACGTTCCCCCCAGGTCCGGCGCCGCGGCGTCGTAGGCCGTGTCTGCAGCCTTCTCTTCGCTTCCAGAGGCTCAACGGCCAGACTACTTAAACGCAAGACTCTGGGTCACGTTAACTCTCCCGCTCCTCGGAAATACTCGGGACCATTCGTTCATCCTCGGCGATTTACGAAACGGCAGCGCCACATTTATTAATTTTTACTGTAGTTTCCTCACCTAACGAAACCATCCCTCAATTCAGCATACAGTATTTTTTACATTTGAATCTAACCTTACATTCATTGTAATGGGACGGGGATATGAGCGAAGATGTCCGGCACGATCGCCGAGGATAAACGAATGCCCCCGAGCATTTTCGAGGAGCGAGAAAGTTAACGTGACCCAGGCGCTCGTCACTTCCATTTCCCTCCCCTTCTTTGCTCCAGATTCTGTCCCGGTTGGTGGGAGAGGATGATACAATCCAGCATCTCCCTAGTGTTCGATGAGACGCAGGCGTGCTGTGCATCTTCCCCTGTTGCCACCACATGGCCTCTGGATTGGCACCGCATCAAGAGCGTAAAGCGCGCAAATACTCCACGGCAACGCCAGCATAAACGTCGTAATTATTTCCACGACTGTTCGGAAATTTTACAATCGACCACTGTAGCCGTCCGTCACTTCCAGCGAACGTGTCTGGACACTCGATGTCTCGTGCTGTCATGGGTTCGTTTTCCTACATCTGTACTGGAGGTGATTTTTCCCCGAGTGGTTGCATATTGTTAGTTTTGAGTAAAGGCCATTTCACACGATCAAATATTTGTTTTAATTCAATTCCTTGAATTCAATGTATTGAATGGCACGACTATTCAAGAAATTTGATTGGATAAACATTGAAAGGAACACTTGAAAAGTTATCACATGATTTGTAAACAATCCACAAAATAAATTATGTAGCTATTTTACAAATTTCTACTAATCGTGCACAACACAAAAACATTTGCTTAAACCAACACAAAATTTCTCATTATTTTATTATGTATTATTTAAAAGAAACCATGCATTTATTTTTAAAATGGTTTAATTCGCATAAAGAACTCAAATATTATGTTATTTGAATTTATAATGCCACAAAAGACTCCTTTATGATTTAAAATATTTTGATTAAAAAAAATTTCAAACATGTTCGAAACGAAAATCTCTGACGATATTCAAGGCATTCAATGAATTGAAAGACAAAATGGCCGCGGTTGTGACATCAGCATGACGTCACACGACATTCAATACATTGAATTCAATAAATTTGACAGAAAATTGAAGCAAAGTTCTCAGATATGAAATACTCATACAAGAAATATTTTCGTTTCACAAGTTAATATTTGGAACAGGATACAGAACTGAAAGTAATTTGTAAGATCTTTAAAGCTGCAAATATTTCGTAAAAATCTAATTGTTGGCGCAACACCCTAAACTGGAAACTGTATATGTTCACTGTATTTCAGTTATTTTCCACCGGTTCTAATTGGTGAAACTACTCGATCGGAAATCTGTCACAAACTATAGATTGCATCAGCAAAATTGACTCAAGCATTTTCCACCGATTGGGGCCGCGGTGGCCTTCCACCAAGGCGATCCGGGTAGGATTCCCGGCGGGGTCGGTCCCCGGATATCCGCATGTGGGAATCGTGTTAGACGATGCCGCTCGGCGGTGGGATTTCTATGTGATCTCCCGTTTCCTCCTTGCCCCTTCATTCTGACGCTGTCCTTACTCACCAGGTTACATCCTCACCAGCGCTGGAATACTTCGATGTTAAGTGCTGACCAAAATCTCACTCATTTTCATGATTGTAAACGTGACTAAATTTTTTGTCTAGAAGTAAAAACAACTACGTAAATTTACGTCAAATGTGATTCTGATTTTTTTCTAAATTATAAGTCCAAGAAAAGCATGCGACGAAATTGCAATGCTAAGGAAACCATTGCGAATCGAATCCACGACCTTAGATCGTCACGGCAACACCCTAACACTTGATGAATATAGATGCCGTTAAAGGATACAATTATTGTTGTTTACCGTTGATGTGTGTTAATTTTGTACAGCGTTTCTTAATTAAAAGTTGCCTGCTGTAAAGTAATTTATTTTAAGTAGCTTAACTTTACTGTAAGCTACAGCGCGAAATTATACATCACTAACTGTTCCCAACAAATCGAACAACGGGAATACTAATTACTATGTACTTGAAATATCACTTCGTATTTAAGCGTAACTTATCAGAACTTAAAATTAACTTTAAAAACGAGTAAACAAAAATTAACAATATGCTTTCTTTGGATATGGTAATACACTATAACATGTAGACTAAGGGCACATTAAATTGTTATGTCATTTCAGTTACATATTTAAAGTTTTCCCTTCAAATTACAGATTTAATATTATAATCGGTGCTGATTTAATACTGAAATATACTTACTAATTAAATTAGTTATACCAGTAAGTTATTTTTCACTTTTTTATCAGTCAACATTGACGAAACAGATTCGCCAGTGAAAAACCTGAAACTTTTTGAAACCGAATATTTCTCCAGTTGACGCACAACACTGTTATATTCTTCGATACAAATCTGTACGTTTCATTATTTCTGTCACAACTTACCGGCGAGACTATGGGTACTGGCGAGAATATAAGACTAGAGCAGTGGCAGAATACAAGAGCGAGAGAAATAGGGAGAACACGTAGAACATTTACAACATTCACCACGTTTCCCATATGTAAAAACAGGGAATTACCCGGGACTAGAACACGTTGAGAAGAGATTGCTCTGGCCACTTTACCAGCGCGGCCCCCATATTTGTAGCCCAGTATAAAAAAATAGTGCATTCCGTTTAAGGCGCGAGTGTCTCGATTTTTAATCCCGTGTCATTTCTCCTTGTGGGTATGTAGGTTTATAAGGGAAAAAGTACTCACCACATTCAAAAACTATACAGAACGAAAATAAAATTGGGCAAAGTTTATTAGACTGTCGCTTAAATACAAACGCTTAAAAATCTCACGAGTAGAAAGGTTGGTAAACTATAGTACTGATAAGTATGAACACATGACAACGGAATGAATAATCAAATATTTTTAGTTCTGTTGGAATAAACAGAGAACACGGGAGCAGACAGCCATTCTCCTGGAATGTGCGAGGTTAAGAAAGCAGCTCCTATGGACGGTTACTCTTATGGTACTGTATCACAGCCGATTCGTTTAACGCTCTAGAAATTGCATTTTTTAAAAGATGAAAACTTTGACTGACATACAAAATGTCATTGTGATGATAACGTCTCTATATTTTACATGTCATTACTGCCAAGTATTCAAGGCTAGAACTCAAATTGGTTCCATGCACGTTGCTGTAAACTGAATATTGTCAATATAGCATCTAAGACGCAAATTTTATCGACTCATTTTCAATTAACAACGCACATCCAGGAACCAACCAATCATTTTATTTGGAACTAGCATACCTGTTGAGCGAGTTGTAAGAATTAATGTATCTCTATACCGACTAAATTTTAGCCGTCTTCTTGGGTAGGGCCTGCATATAGCAGCCTAGACTAAACATTCTGATAATTTAAGTTGGCCCATGTTGGTAACATTGTCACGTACGTATATATATATATATATATATATATATATATATATATATATATATATATATATATATATATATATATATATATATATATATATATATATATATATATATATATGTGTGTGTGTGTGTGTGTGTGTGTGTGTGTGTGTGTTCTGGCTACTGTCATGTGTTAAAATAAAAATTACAGAAAAATTATCTCAAGTTACTCCAGATGACTGTAGTGCTATAATGGTACTCATAAACAACAAGTAAATGAGTTTTTAAAGATACATATACATTAAGAAAATACTTAAGCGAAACGAACTTGGTATATAACTTTTTAAACCATCATCGTAAATATTCACGAAGAAAAACCGCAGTGGGCGTGGGAGTACGCTTAATATATATAAGGACCACGCACTACAATATTCATGTTTATAACTAATTCTATACGGATGAGGGATTTTACAATAACTCTTTTTTCTTCTTCTTTTGCTCAAGCCAAATTAAGCGATGTGAAGGACAGCTACAAGGCCTAGCCAAGATACGGGTGACAATATAAGTGGAATCAGGACATCGCCCTACTAATTTGCGGAGAACCCTTCCGACAAGCCAACATTTTATAACCTTTCATACAACATCTTTACTTTATGAAAACCTTAGAGAGTTGTATAAAAAAATTATATCAACTGTTCCTACCGTGGGCACAGTTATGTAAAGACTTCAATGAGTGCTTATATCGTGGCATTAATGCCGTCCCAACCACAGTCATTTTCTAGTCCATAGAATAACGTATAAATTAACTAATTTCGATCCTGAATATTACGTAAGTATGAAGACACGCATACGAAATAAGAAAATCGTATTTGAGTTTAGTTTGAGAAAGCAGAAAATTCGTGTGTGGTATTAGCAACAGTTAATTTGACGCTGTTTATATGCGATAATCAATCTATGAGGAAGAAAACATTCGTAGCAGCCATTAGGGAAGTTGCCAAATATTTCCCTCATAAATAAACGGCGACTCTTTATAATGGAGGGGAGGGACTCGGGGTTGGTGGAACATGGAGCGGAAGAAGAGGCAGGGGAAATAGGGGAGGGGACTGAGGTGTCGCGACGACGACTGGTCAACAAACAGACGACGCCGCTGACTCGTTTATGGCATTGCGCAACTCGGGGTCGACCACCCCTCTGTCTCCCTGGCAGGACGCCACATGCGAGCCCCTACATTTTGTCCTCCCCTCACCCCCTTTCACACTACCCTCTTCATCTCCAGCGTGCCGCCAAGTTTCCGGCACATGCCGCAGCCTATCAGCATCATACACTCGTATATTATCTGTATATAATTTATTCCTGCTATCTAACTGTAACGTAAAAACACATGGAAAATTCTAGTTCCTCGTGCTTCCGCTTTTGAAAATTTTGCGCATGCGCATACAGCCAGCGATTTCGCCAAATATCCGCTCCTCATGAACTAGATTCATGTTGATGGCAAATATTTTGCGTACTCACACAAGAAAAATTAAGGAAAAAGATCAGTTACCTTTTATTCAGAAATGCCAATGCATCAAGCAAGCATGGCTTGAATGTGCAGTGTTAATCCGTTGTAAACACGTTGTATTTTTTAATTCAATAGGAAGGGGAGAGGGAGAGAAATCATGCATCGTAGAGCAACAGTACTTTCCACCAAACATACGTTAATTAGTAGTATTATTATCAGACAATTACGATATCGAATATGCAAGAATATTTTTTCTCTACAATTTCTCCTAAATTATCAAAAAATATTTACGCAACTGTATAACTGACACAGACATATTCTATTACATAATAAGATACGAGTGTGTTCCGAAATTTTTTTTTTTCACACGGAGCTTTATTGCCGAAGAAAATACACCATCGTATCATGAATGATACAGGCTGTGGCGAAATTCCTTGTCAATATTCTAGGGAAACAATCCTCACGTGTAGAGGAACAAATAGTGTTAATTTGAACATAGGTCCAAAAACGCACCGTTTCTGCGCTACAGTTGGCATACATGACGTATGGTTGATAGCGCGCGGGTAGGATCCTGTTGGTGTGGAGCATCATTACAGCAGTACATAACATGTTACTATGCCACACTACGCCACTAACACACAGACAGTAGGAACAACTGTGACACAGCAACATGATCCTGCCAGCGCGCTATCAACCATACCTCATGTATGCCAACTAGCGCAGAAACGGTGCGTTTTTGAACCTATGTTCATACAACACTATTTGTTCCTCTACATGTGAGGATTGTTTCCCTAGAATATTGACATGGAATTGTGCAACATTCTGTATATTTTACACTATATTTGACATAGTCGCCACCAACATTGAGACACTTGTCATAGCGATGGGAGACATTGGATCGCCCGGCCAACAAACCCGATCTTGCTCCATCAGACTGTCACGTGTTCACTGCATTGAAAGCCGCACTATCGGGACGTCATTTGGCGACTATGTCGAAAATTATTGCAAGGTGTATAGTTCATGACACAATGGGGAACATGCGTGTGTTGGGTATTTAACTAAAAACATTACCAGCATTTAGATTTATTGCTAAATAACATGTAAACTTAATGCTGAGGATTAAAACAACATCTAACTTGTAAAAAACGTCGCCATAAATGTAAGAAATCCAGAAATTTTCAAACGGGATGAGAACGCTCTGTGATTGGCTTGACGTCATTAGGCAAAATTCGCTTGGCGGGAAGTCACGTTTTCCTAGTCGAGGCAAGGCCAGTTACGTTGTTTATGGTGTCGGTATATTACTTTAGGAGTTACAAACGACTTGCAGCCACAACACGCTCGTGTTGAAGCCTTTAAGCGTGTAGTACGGTGGATATTTATCGTGGTGGTGAATTGTGTTTTACAATATGCGTTTAATACAAACAAATACGTGTAGCTAATGGTTTGCCCCATTTCAGGGCCGCATTTATAGCCTAATTGTTTCTCAGATCTCGCCTGAAGGAATATCAAGTGAAATGTGATTGTGGCGTGAGATTCACACTAAAATATTAGTCGTTCTTCGATACCGTACTTAACATGTTAATAATAGTTTAAATAATCACTAGCCTATTCACGTAAGATTTTACTCTGAAAACCCTTTTCGTAAGACGCTTCCAAAAGCTGAACAGCTTCTTTTTTCCGACGATTCTGCCCGATTGTTTGCCTCTCGCGTAGTAAATTATTCTTATTTTATAAAATTTGTGACTTACTCTTACGTTCTGGAAATAGGATATATAAAATAATAAACCTTAACAAAAATGTGATGAGTGCAATGGTTCGTTGCTATGTGATTGGTCGTAACACCGCTTACACGTTTAAAAATATATTTTTACTAACTACGAACGTTAACTCAAACTTGGAATATCTTCTAGCCTAATTATACACAAACTAACCTAACAACCGAACATAACCTAACAACCGAACATAACCTAACAACCAAACATAACCTAACAACCAAACATAACCTAACAACCAAACATAACCTAACAACCAAACATAACCTAACAACCAAACATAACCTAACAACCAAACATAACCTAACAACCAAACATAACCTAACAACCAAACATAACCTAACAACCAAACATAACCTAACAACCAAACAACCAAACATAACCTAACAACCAAACATAACGTAACAACCAAACATAACCTAACAACCTAAACCAAACAGAACCTAACCTAACAACAGAACCTAACCTAACAACAGAACCTAACCTAACAACATAACGTAACCTAACAACAGAACATAACCTAACAACAGAACGTAACCTAACAACAGAACATAACCTAACAACAGAACCTAACCTAACAACAGAACGTAACCTAACAACAGAACGTAACCTAACAACAGAACGTAACCTAACAACAGAAC